>JABLUY010000352.1:6525-28594 GCA_013306675.1 Thraustochytrium sp. TN22 | reverse complement strand
CGCAGCGCAGCGCAGCGCAGCGCAGCGCAGCGCAGCGCAGCGCAGCGCAGCGCGCAGGCAGAGCAGGGCGCGCGGCAGGGCAGTCAGTAGCGGCGGCGGGCGGCGGCGGCGTCCGCGGGTTGTTCTCCCGCGAGATGCATCTTGGTCGCGCACGCGCCGGCTCCTCGGCCCACTGCAAGAGAAGCAGACATGAGCAGCCGCCACCACAGCTGCCAGTGAGCGGGGCTTGGCCGCGCAGCGGGGACAGACCAGGAGGCCACGGCGGGGCCCCGCAGCGCGGGCGCCGCGGACTGCGGAGGGGACGGCGGGGCGCTGTTGGCGGGCGAGGGGGTGCGGGGAGGCGCCCCGCGTCCGGGAGGGCGCGGGACGCAGCGGTGCAGGCACTGCCAGGCAGGCAGGCAGGCAGGCGAGCGCGCCGCGCCGAGGCGAGGCGAGGCGAGGCGAGGCGAGGCGAGAGGCGAGAGGCGAGTGCGCGCTCACATCAATGCGGCTGGCAGCCAGCCAGCTGAGCATGGCCTGGCCAGCGGCGCGCGCGAGGAGCGCCTTCCTTGGCCGTGTGTATGTGCCGCAGCGCGGAGGCCGCAACAGCGGGGGCGGGACAGGAGCCCAGTGGCCTCCACACGCGCGGCTGGGGGGTTCCCTGACTAGGCCCAGCTAGCTCTAGAGCTAGGGCCTAGGGGCTGACATGATGATCATGCGCCAAGTTGCCGCCAACCGCACCGATGCCTGCCACTGCAGTGCCAGTGGATGCAGTGCGCTGCGGGCAGTGGCCAGCGGAGGCGGCAGCGAGCGGAGCGGTGGGTGACTTGGCTCGTCACATCAGTGGGCGCGCGCAGCGCACGCGACGCGCAGCGCGGCGGGGAGCCGAGAGCCGCGATCAAGCGCCACGCCTGAAAGCCGCGGAGAACGACTCGAAGGGCGCGCCTCCCCCCGCCTCCGAGTCTGGCGAGCTGAGGCCGGCTCACATCACGATCACTGGCTGCTGGCAGTGCTGGCAGCGCGCAGGACCGTGATGGCACGATGGCGACGACGCCAGTGCGCGAGGGACAGGCGCGGGCCGCAGAGCTCTCGAAACGTGATCATGACAGACGGCGCCAGACGGCCGGCCCGGACCAGGCCTGGAATGGATCGCTGCGTCCTGCTGGCGACGGACAGCCAGCTAGTAAGGCTGGGTCCGGACTCCGGACGTCCGACTCGGCCCCGGGACGACGTGTCATCCACTTACAGTTTTAACCTTAGCTTGGGTTGCTTGCTCTGGCCTGCCTGCAGTGGGGCCTGGAGTTGGTCGTTCCAGTGGCGCGCGTGGCGGCCCCTCGATAGGTACCAACACCACCAACCGGGCTTGCTTCAAGTTGCGGCGCAGCATGGCCACCAACGCGCGGCGCAGGAGGGCTCCGAGGGCCAGCGGCTGGAGGACACAACTTGGTGCACGCACGGCCAGCTCAGGCTGCAAAGGTACCAACACCACCAACCGGTCTTGCTCCAAGTTGCGGCGCCGCATGGCCACCAACGCGCGGCGCAGGAGGGCCAGCGGCTGGAGGACACAACTCGGTGCACGCACGGCCAGCTCAGGCTGCAACCACGCGGCGAAGGTGCGGCGTATGGTCGACGGCTGCACGCGGCTCGAGCCTGGTTGGGGCGAGCCCCCCACCCGCCGGGAGAGATGAGACGGAAGGTTTTCGAGAGGCGTGGCGATCCGGAATCGCTCCACTCGCTCGCTCGCTTGCATGCAAGTCGCTCGCGTGCTCGCCTGGCCTTGCATGGACTCGCATGGACTCGCATCGATGATCGAGTGCATCTGCCACTGCGTTGAGCACGTGCGCCAGCTCTCTCGGATCCGAGCAGCCTGCCAGGACAGGCCGGGACAGGCCAGCAGCCGAGAGGCGCCTGCGGATGCTCCGGCCCTCCGTGCTTTTAGCGCCGGCCGGCATGCGCCGGCGTTCTCAGAGGCCAGCTTGGATTCTTTCTGCGCAGGCGCTCGGGCGCCGCTCCGCGTCCGAGGCGCCTCCAGGCCTTGCTTGCTTGCTTGCTTGCTTGCTTCCTTGCTTGCTTGCATGGTCTCGGACTGGCCTTGGAGTCCTCCTGCCATCACCAACTCTCGCCCAGGCTCGCGATGGCAGGCTCTTGGAGCTCCTCGGCTAAGAGCTTAGCTACGAGATCAATCAGGCACGAGGCCATCACCATCGCCCTCGCCCCTCGCTTTCACTATCGACATCGGCATCGGCGTCGGCGTCGGCACCGGCGTCGGCGCCGGCGCGGTTAACCACGGTGTGGAAGACGGCCTCCAGGCCGGTGGTGGAGATGGAGTAGGAGGCGAGGCCGAGGGCGTCCTTGTCGCGGTCGAGCAGCTCGAAGACGTCGGCGACGGGGAGGTCAGGGTTGGCGACGTTGAGCAGCAAATACGGGCCGTGGCGGTCCTGCAGCAGGACGCGGTCGGGCCCGCCCCAGCGCGCCTCGAGCGCCGCCAGCGCGGCCTCGGCGGCGTCCTCGAGCAGCCACCAGGAGCGCAAGTCGTCCCAGCGCGCGCGGTACGAGGGCGGCGCGTTGAGCGCGTAGGCCACGGCGCTGGCGGCCGCCGAGCCGCCCGGGCGCAGCGCACGGGCGCGGTGCGGCTTGCCGAGCGCCGCGCAGACGGCGTCGAGGTGGTCCGCCGCGACGTAGTCGCCGAGGCGGAGGCTGGAGGCCGCGAGCTGCTCCGAGGGCGCGCGCAGCGTGAGCTCGACCGCGATGGAGGACCCGTAGAGGCGCTTGAGGTGCGAGGCCGTGCCGAGCGCGCGCAGACGGCCGGCCATGAGGATGCCGATGCGCGAGGAGAGCGCCTCCACCTCGGGCATGCTGTGGCTCACGAGCAGGACGGCGGACTGCGTGCGCCGCGTCGTGTCGCGTACCACCTCCCAGAGGAAGCGCTGCGAGAGCGCGTCGACGCCGCTGGTGGGCTCGTCGAGCACGACCACCTCGGGCGACCCGAGCATGGCGATGGCCGCCGAGAGCTTGCGCTTGTTGCCCCCGGAGAGGTGCTTGGCGATGACGTTCTCGAAGCGCGCAAGCTGCATGCGCGCAATGCTGCGACGCACGGCCTCGCCCGGGTCCGCCAGACCCCGGATCCGCGCGTACATGCGCAGGTGCTCGCGCACCGTGAGCAGCTCGTACAGCGCCTCGTACTGCGGGCAGTACCCGAGCGAGCGGCGCACGCGGCCCACCTGCGTGCGCACGCTGTGGCCCAGCACGCTGGCCGTCCCGCGCGTCGGGCGCTCGGCGCCCGTCAGCACCTTGATGGTCGTGCTCTTGCCGGCGCCGTTCACGCCCAGGTACCCGAAAATCTCGCCGCGCCGCACGCCCAGCCAGAGGTCGTCCACGGCAGGCCTGCCGCGGCCGCCGTCGTACGACTTGGTCACGCCCAGGAGCTGCACGGCATCGTCCGTCGTAGCCTGCACGCGTGCGCGCTCTGCTGCGACGTCCTGCGTGCCAGCCTCCACCAGGCGCGCCGACTGGCTGCGCCGGTGCTGCAGCAGGCGCCGCCGCGAGGCCCCGCCCGGCGCCACCGCGGTCGCCGCCTCGGCGGGCTCTTCGCCGACTAAGGTGGCGTGCGCCACGGGCGCCACGGGCGCCACGGTGTGCGCCACGGGCGCCGACGCGGCCAGCGCCAGGGTCGTCGCCGTCGCCGTCGCCGTCGCCGTCGCCGTCGCCGTCGCCGTTGCCGCCGTCGCTGATGCCGAGGCGAGCTTGCGGTGCCGCACCAGCGCCGCGTCCCGGCGCGTGCAGCCGAAGCAGGCCCAGCTGGAGACGAGGCCGGCCTCGCGCAGCGCCACGTACAAGTAGCCAAGCAGTGCGGCGGCCGCCAGGTAGGCCAGGCTGATGTAGGTGTCGGAGGTGTCTGGCTCGTAGTGGCCGCTCAGTTCAGACACATTGGACATGGCGTTGACAGCCTCGGACGCGGACGCGTAGGAGCCGGCGACATCGTAGAGCGTGGTGCACTGCGACAGCGTGGCCCAAATGTCGTAGGACGCGCAGGCGTCGACGATCTGGATCTGCGCACGGAGCAGGCCGTCCGTGAAGGCGTAGCCCGGCAGCACCGCCAAGACGTAGCGCAAGTAGTCCTCGACGAGGTCGTTGGTTGTGATGGAGCCAGCGTCGAGCGGGACCACTTTGAGCACGTAGGCCAGCACGGAGAGCGCGCCGCCCGTAATCACTTGGAAGATGATCATCCAGATGAGCGCGTCGGCGTGCCGCCGGAAGGAGAAGCTCATGGCGTAGGCCAGCGGCACGCAGGCCACGACGAAAAGCACGGTGAGCAGGCAGACTTGCAGCACAACCGAAGACGAGTAGTTGATGGAGCTCTCCGTGCAGCGCAGCAGCACGCCAGGCAGCACGGCCACGGGGACGAGCGTGGTGGCGTGGTCAAAGACGGCGTGCGCCGCCCAGTAGATGGATGTGGACACGCCGTTGACGAGCTGCTGGAACTTGGTCTGGCGGGCCTCTTCGGTCTCGAGCACGGCAAAGGCGATGACCGAGCCCGGCGGGAAGACGAATCCCAAAAAGATTACGAGCGTGCGCACAAAGGCGTTCACGTACTCCTGCGCGACGCCTACCTCGCGCGTGTTGCAGTAGACATTGTAGTTGCGCTTGTCCTCGGTCGTGAAGAGGTTGGTCGGGTCCAACGCCGTCGCGGACTGGCACAGGTAGTAGGGCGACTTGTGGTGGCGCGGGTCGCAGCACTCGGAGGGCGTGCAGAGCCACGGCAGCGCGTAGCAGAAACTGTACAGCGACGTGTAGCAGTTGCGCTGCTCGCGGCGGGCGTCCTGCTGGTGCACGCACTGCGGCAGCTCCTCGATGCAACGCTGGAAGTAGGTCGTGATGCGCGCCGCGCTGGTCGCGTTGGGCGCCGGGCAGCACGTGCGGCCCTCCGTGACGAGCGCACCCGAGAGCGAGGACGGGTAGTCCACCGGGCTGGAGTTCGTGTCTGCCCAGCCCAAGTCCCCGGCCGGTATGCTGGCCTCGCAGGCTGCCGTGCCCTGCGGCGCGAGGATGCCGTCGCCAGAGTAGATGAGCGAGTACAGCTGGAGCTGCGGCACGAGCAGCAGCGCGCAGCAAAAGAGCACCGGGATGAGGATGATGAGCCCAAAGGCGCGCGCGTCGCGCAGTGCAATGTTGAGGCGCTTGATCCAGACGATGGCGCCAAAGGCGCGCGGGCGCCGCTTGGCCGTCTGCACATAGGGCGCGACGGCCGCCAAGTGCGCCAGGCTCATGTCCTCCTCGGTGTGCGCGGCCGCCACCTTGAGGAAGACCTGCTCGAGCGTGGTGATGGAGATGGAGACTTGACAGCCCAGGCCGTTCTCGAGGCGGCGCAGCAGCGGTGGGAAGGCGCGCACCGACGCAAACGGCAGGCTAAACTGCGGCTCGTTGGAGGAGCCGTCCGAACTGAGGTCGGCGGCCGCCGGAATGGCCTCGTGCACGGCGGCGGCGACATCGGCGGCCGTGCAGCGCACGGCGGGCGGGATGCCGACGACGAGGCGGTAGCCGTCGCCGTAGCGGCGCTTGAGGTCGAGCGAGGTGCCCTCACAGCAGAGAGCGCCGTTGGCGATGATGGCGATCTTGTCGCCGAGCACGTCGGCCTCGTCGAGGAAGTGCGTGGTGAGCAGGATGGCGCGGCCCGGGCGGTTGTTGAGAATGACGTTCCAGCAAGCGCGGCGCGAGACCGGGTCCACGCCGGCCGTCATCTCGTCCAGAAAAATCACGTCCGTGTCGCCGATGAGCGCCATGGCCAGGCACAGCTTGCGGCGCTGGCCGCCGCTGAGCGTGCGCGCCTTGGCGTGCATCTTGTCGGCCATGCTAAGCTCGCGCAGCAGCTGGCGGCTGGCCGCAAGGTCCAGCCGCTTGCCGCGCAGCGCCGAAAAGAGCTCCAGGTGCTGCTTGACGGTAAGCGTGGGGTACAAAATGTCGTGCTGCGGGCACCAGCCCAGGCGGCCGCGGATGCTCTGCATCTCGGAGCGGATGGACTGGCCAAAGACCGAGACGTCGCCGCTGCTGGGCGCCAGCATGCCCGTGAGCACCTTGATGAGCGTGCTCTTGCCGGCGCCGTTGGCACCCAGCAGCGCCGTGACCTGGTCGCGCTGCAGACTCAGCGAGAGGTCGTCCACCGCCTTGCGCTTGCCGCGCAGCCCGTTGATGCGAAAGTGCTTGGACAGCCGCTTGATCTCCACCGTGTTGCTGACGGACGCAACATCCGCCGCGGCCGCTGGGACGGCCTCCGGATCGAAGCTCACCTCCTCGCTCGCGGGCGTCGAGTGCGACGAGGCCGAGGACCGGCTTGCGGACTTGCGCAGCTGGTCTCTGGCGTCGGTGGCCTGGGCCTGCGCGTGGCGACGGCAGTGGGAGGGCCCGGCCCGGCGCAGAAAGCCGTCCTGCAGCGCCAGCGCGAGCCGCTGCGCGTACGGGTAGAACGGCTGTAGGAAAAAGTCCGGGCGCTGGCGCACGCCGTGCGCCTGCGGCACGACGTGGTCCAGGTACCAGGCGGCGGCGAGGTAGATGAAGGCGGCCAGAACCATGCGGCGCGAGCACTCCTCGGGCGAAATGAGGTCTGCGAGCGAGTCGTCGACGAAGAGCGAAGCCGCACGCGCAAAGCCCGTGCCGAGCGAGGCGTCGTCTAGCATGGTGTTGACGCCGAGTGCGAGGCAGACGGGCGCCAACAGACAGCCCTGCTGCTGCGCCTCGAGCGTGCCGACGTTGAAGAAGTGGAAGCTGGAGAAGAAAACCACGTATGAGACGAAGATGCTGGCAACCGCGGCAGGGCGCGTGCGGCTGAAGAAGACCGCCACGAAAAAGGCCAGGCCGGCCATGGCCAGCGTAAAGGACATGAAGAAGAGCGCCAGCGTGCCAATGTTGGTGTTGGGGAAGACCTCGCCCAGGTGCGCGAGCACGGCGGCGCCGACGACGAGCGGCGCGAACTTGAGCACGAAGGTGATGAGCCACGTGAGCATCTGCTCCAGGTCGCGCATGCCGGAGATGCGCAGCGCCTCGCGCATGCGCATCTGCTTCTCCGCGACGAGCGCGACGGTCATGCTGGCGATCGGGTACGTGAAGGTGATGAGGAAGAAGAGGCCGCCAAAGGGCCGCAGCTGCTGGTAGATAAGCTTGCGGTTCTCGTCCGGCGTCGTTACGGCCAGCGTCATCCCGAGCATGTCCACTGTATAGTAGGTGGTGACCGTGCCGGTGAAGCCAAGCAGAACGCCGGAGAGCGCCCCGACCAGCACGAGCGCGAAAGTCTGCACCATGAGTGTGGCGAGCAGACGCTGACGCCAGAGGATGTAGTTCTTGCGCAGCAGCGCGCCGAAGCGCCAGTGGCGAAGGCAGGTGACACAGACCACGCTGAGCACGCCGAGCCCGCCCAAGATGCAGATGAGCGCCACATACTGCAGCACCGGCGATTCGCACTCGTACGTCTCGAAGACGATGCTGTCGAGCATGGCCTTGCACTCTTGCGTCACACTCGAGTTGGCGCCGGGCGAGCATGCCGACGCGCGCGAGAGCGCCTGGCAGCACGCCTCGCTCGGGTCCTCCGGCGTCGCGCCGCACACGCTGGACGACGCATTCAGGTACACCTCCGGCGCCTCTGCCTCGCTGTAGCTCCAGTCCACTTCCGGCTCGTACGTGACCAGGCCCGAGGCGTTCAGGCAGCTCGCGTAGTCCGCATCGCGCTCCCAGAGCCCGTCCAATGTCAGGGACTCGAGCGCGCTTGTCCCGAAGCAGTCCTCCAGCTCCGACTCGAGCGCCGACGAGCTCGACGCCGACGCCATGCCAGCGGGGCCTCTGGGCTCGGCCGGCCGGCCCGGCCAAAGTGGACTGCTGCGTCGCGCCCTCCACCGCGCGCGCCATCACGTGGTCGTCGCGCGCCTCTCCGACCGCCGCTGGCCTGTCCGCAGTTGCGGTCCACTACCAGTGGCTGTGGTCCGCGCGGCGTACGGCGTGGCACAAGCTGCGGCCTGGCAGTGGTCGGGCGCAGAATGAATCACGACTCGGACTCGGAGAGAGAGGAAGGAGCCTGGGAGCCTGAGAGAGAGAGAGAAAGAGAAAGCCGGAGAGAGACAGAGAGAGAGAGACAGAGCGCTGCACGCCGATCGCAGGAGCGGCTACAGAGTCGGCCTCGCCGCACGGATGCACGGCCCGGCGCGGCGCTGAAAAGCAGTGAGCTGAGCACTACGAAGGCTGCTACTACTACCGGCCAGGCGCCGGCAGCACCGGTCCGGTCCGAGATTCCGAGTCAACTTGGCCGGAAAACCGATGTCGCCACTGCGGCCAATCGCCGAGTCGGCCCACAGGCAGGCAGGCAGCACGAGCCAGCACTGCACTGCAGAGGCCTGCCACCGGCAAAGAACTCACTCTTCAGGCAAGTCGGAAGCGATGCCAGCCAGCCTCTGACGAAACATCGCTCACTGCACGAGACAACGAGCCGCGCGACGACGACGACGCAGCGCGAGGAGATGGGCGTTGATGTCGGCAAGCTGCGCATTGTCCGGGGGCAGCGGGGCGTGCTGCAAGACACGGAGAGCTCGAGTGCAGGCATCGACGGCGGCAGGTAAATGGCCTTGCGCCTCGTGGATGACGGCTATGTCCTGATGCACGGCGGCGAGATCGTGAGGAGGCGACGGTAAGGGAGAGGACTCGTAGATGCGCAGCGCGTCGAGGTGGTAGCGCAGCGCCTCGTCGAGGCGGCCCTCGGCGAAGTGCAGACGGGCGATGCCGGCGAGCGCAGCGGCGGTGTCCGGGTGAGCCGGGCCGAGGAGATCGCGGCGCAGTGCGAGGACCTCGTGCATGTGGCGCAGCGCCTCGTCGTAGCGCCCGTGGTGGCAGAGCGCCGCAGCGATATTGGAGAGCGTGCTGGCGACGACCGGGTCGCGCGGACCGCGCGTCTTGGTGGCGACTTGGAGCGCCTCCTCCATGCGGCGTAGCGCCTCGTCGTGGCGGCCGCAGTCACCGAGGACGAGCGCCATGTTGTTGAGCGTGGTGACGACGTGCGCGTGGCGCGGGCCAAGCGTCTCCTCCTTGCCAATGTGAAGCGCCTCGTCGCAGAGGCGGAGGGCCTCGTCGCTGCGGCCCTGCGCGTGGTATGTCATGGCAAGGTTGTTGAGAACGGCCGCCACGTCTGGGTGGCGCGGCCCGAGCGCGTCTCGCAGGAGCTCGAGGGCTTCCTGGTATGCAAGCAGGGCATCGTCGAGGCGGCCCTCGGCCGCGTCAATCTGGCCGATGGCGTTGAGCGTGGTGGCGACGCTGGCATGGCGCGGGCCGAGCACTTGTCTGCGGGTGTGGAGCGCCTGGTCGAGGCGGTCGCGCGCCTCGTCGGTGCGACCCAGCTTGAGCAGGATGCGGCCTGTGGCCTGCAGCGAGGCGGCCACGTCGGCGTGATGCGGGCCGCAGGTGCGTCGACGCAGCTCGAGCGCCTCCTCGGCGGCCAGGAGCGCCTCGTCCAGGCGTGTCTGCGCCGTGAGCACGAGTGCGAGGCGGTCCAGCAAGTGGCTGTGCAGCACCTGGGCCGGGGAGGAGGATGTCAAGGAGGAGGAGGCGAAGGAGGAGGCGGAGGAGGATTCTTGCGCGGCGGTATGTTTTGCAGCATCTACGGCGTCTCGTGCGAGGCGCGTAATCCAGGTGCGCGCGAGCGCGTTGAGTTGCGTGCTGAGCGCGGCATGGCCGCCTTGGAGGGTGGAGTCAATGGCGCTGGCCAGGGCCGCTCGGTCGGTGGCGAGGCTGGTCTGCGCGTTGCGCGCGTCAAAGTCGGCGCTGAGCGCGCGCACGACCTCGTCAGGTTGATTTAGCAGCAGTTGCTCGAAGTCTTCGCGCTGGGTGGGCGGCAGCGCGGGTTCCACGGGGCGGCCTTTGCGCTCCGCGGTGAGCAGTTCCCACGTGCACCAGGCGCGGCCCAGGATGGCGGGCTCGTCCCATGCGTCCAAAACGGCGAGGACGCGGTCGAAGCTGGCGATGGCGGCAACGGTGCGCTCGATGCGCAGCGCGGCTTCTTGTTGGCGCGCGGGTCCGACGGCAAAGTCCTCACAAAAGACGTCGATCCACACGAAGGCCTCGTTGATGTCCTGGTCCGCGTGCGCTGCGAGCAGCGCATTGACGAGGTCTGCGAAGCGCGCTCCGCGCGCATGGCACACGTAGGCGCCTTGCGCTGGCTTGCCGAGGCCTGATGGAGCGCAGCACTCTGTGTATCGCCTCGTGTCGCTCGGCATGCGCGGCCACAGGACATGCTGCGCCACGTCCTCCGTGGTCCAGTCCTCGCGGCGCTTCTCGATGGCGTCAAGTCCGTCCACGAAGAGGCAGACGGCGTCTTGCTGATGCGCTGCCTTGCCCTGCTTGATGTCGCCCTCCAGGTCGGCCACGAGCACGAGCGTCGACCCTCGCCTTACCTTTTCGCTCAGGTCGCGCTGCGCCACGAAGAGCCGCACGTCTTCCGCGACCAGCTCCCTCTCCACCCCAGTCTGCAGCGCACGCAGCAGCCGCAGGCTCACCGGCGTCAGCCGCGCTTCGGCCATCGCGCGATTCCGAGCCTGAGCCTGCGTATTGCGAGATTGATACTTCGGCCACGGCTGGCGCGTGCCGCCGGGCTACGCCAGGCTGCGCCACTGGCAGGCTGCGGTCGGTCGTCTGCGGATCCCATTTGGCAAGGGTGTGTGTGCGCCAGTCTGAGATGATGATCGTGCCGCACAGCGCCGTGCAGGCAGCGCCGCAAACCACCTGACAAGTCGTTGCAAGCCAGGTATACGATACGATCTTGCGACGGTCACGCCACGCCGCTGCACGGCGGCACGCTCGCGGCTCCGAGTCGGTTCTTGATTGTGACGATTCTGTCATTCTGGTCTCTCATCATCACCGTTGCTCCGAGTCTGACACAGTCAGCAAACAAACAAAGACAATCAAAGCTCGAAGGCCGGGGCGGGCCGCCGGGTAGCGCAGGGAGGATGGGGCGCGACGGGTGGGGCGACACGCTGCAGGACGAGCTGGGCGTGCGGCTGCCGGCGGATGGCGCGGGCGGGCGGCGGCGCACGACGCGCGCGGATGCGGAGAAGCGCGAGCGGCGGCAAAAGACGCGGCGGTGGACGGCGTACGACGGCGTGGACGCGCTGCAGCGCAAGCGCGAGGCGCGCGTGGAGCGGCTGGAGAGCACCAACGTGGGCGACGCGCTCATCGAAGGCGACGCCGACGACGGCGGCGACGACGGGGACAGCGACGCCTTCGAGGAGCCTGCGTCCGAGGCCGACTCGGACTCGGACGCGAGCGAGGCGGGCGGCGCGGCGCCGGGAGCCGCCGCGGCTTCGCGCAAGCGGGCCGCGTCGGGGCGCGCGCGCAAGCGCGAGCGCGCAGCCAGCAAAAAGGCCAAAAAGGCGGTGGCCGCTACGGCGTCGGGCGGCAAGAAGGCGACTGCTGCGTCGGCGGCGGCCGCAAAGCCCAAGCCCAAGCGCAAGGTGCGTGCGCTGGCTGACATTTTGCTGGACGAGAACGCGCGCAAGCTGAGTCTTGCAACCTCGGTTGCGGACGTGGATGCGCCGGACTACTTTTCTGCGCGCGCTGGCGAGCCTCGCTACCCAGCCCGCAAGCTCTGTGCAATCACGGGCTTGCCTGCGCCGTACAAGGACCCTGAGAGCTCCTTGTACTATGCGCATGCGCGTGCCTTTGAGCAGCTCCGTGAGCAGCCGCCTGCATGGGTGCGGGCGTCTGCGACAGCGCCCTTTCACGAGGCGCTTCGCATCATTGCTGACGAGCGCGCTCGTGTACGTGCACGTCTCGACGCCGCCTAACGAATAACTAAGAAAGTGTAACATAACCAGCTTCCGGAGAGTTCCCATCCTTGGGCGGGCAGCTCGCTCGCCTGTCACTGATCATGATTTGTCGTGCAGTAGGCCTACGTGTCTTGTTGTTCAAGTTGTTCAAACGCGCTCGTCATCGCTGCCGCGCGCACATGACACACACTGCCGCTTCACCTTCTTCAACAAGTTGCAATCAAAGAATTCGCGTGCGAGCTTCACTTCTCAATCAAGAAGCATGCTCCGACGCAGCGCGCGGCGGTTGCTGCGCGGCAGCCGCCAGGGCGAGCGCGCGGCGCGCAGGCACGCGCACGCGCACGCGCTGGCGGCGCTGGAGGAGGAGCGCGAGGGGCGCGTGGACTACAGATGCGTGAGCGTGCAGTGGCTGCAGGGCGTGGCGGAGAACGAGGCGGCGGACGTGGAGCTCGTGGAGACCACGCAGGACGTGGACGCCGGCGTGGGCGAGGGGACGCGGCTGCAGGTGCTGGCCCGGCTGGAGCAGCCCGGGGTCGTGCGCGCCAAAAGGAGGCGCGACGACGGGCAGGACGTGGTGGTCGAGGTGGTCCTCGGGGCGAACGCGCGAGAGGTGCGACGCGAGGACTGGACGACGGCGGACGTGGCCATGTTCGTGGTGGGGGCGGCAGCGACGGGCTCGCAGCAGCGGCCGTACATTGCGTACATGGAAGCGGAGACGAGCCGACGGTTCGAGGGCTGCTACGTCGTGCATGCGCATGAGATGCGGTTCGTGGACCTTGTCGAGGCCCTGGCGTCACATGTGGGCGAGGATGCGTACGTGTGGCTGGACGTGTTTTGTGCGGCGCAGCGCCAGGCAGCGGCGGCGAGCGAGCGACGCTTCGTAAAGCACGGGCTGCGGCACGCATTGGGCCTCTTCCAAGGCGGCGTGGTGGCGGTCCTGGACGCCTGGGAGCGGCCCTCCCTGGTGCAGCGCGCGTGGTGCATATGGGAGCTGGCCAACGTGGGCGAGGCGACGATGGTGAGCGCGGCGTTCTGTGCCGGCGAGGAGGAGGCCTTCTGGGCGGCGATGTTGCGCCGGCCCGAGGAAGTGGCGTGGAGTCTCCGCGACGAGGTGGACGCGCGGCGCGCGGCGCGCGAGCGCACGAGCGAGGACGCGGCGCTGATGCAAGTCATGGAAGAACAAGAGGAAGACGGGGACGGCTTTGCCACCGTGAACGCGCGCGTGAGAGAACTGCGCGTGGGGTGGCTCAAGCGCAGCGCGCGGGGCAGGGCGGATGCTTTGCAGGCGCAGGGAGACGTGGATGGCGCGGCTGACATGCTGCTGGGGCTGGGGCGCTTCATGATGGACTCGTCCGAGGCGAAGGCGGCGCTGGAGACTCTGGAGGAGGCGCTCGACCTGCAGCGGTCCGCGCGGGGCGCGGAAGACCCGACGACGATTAAGACGCTGAGCGCTCTGGGGGAGTTCTATCTGTGTTGGATCCGGTACGCCAAGGCGCAGGAGTTCTTGGAGGTAGCTTTACGCATCGCCTTGGACGCGCTGGATCCGGGCGATGATCGCGTGTGCGCGGTGTTGGAGAGCCTGGGCGAAGTGCACATGCGCGCGGGACGACACGGCGAGGCGCTGGAGGTGTGGAAGGAGGCACTGGAGCGCGCCCGAGGCGAGTCGGGCGCTGCGGCGCGACTTCGCAAGGCGGGCCTGCTGAAATTCATGGGCGAGGCGTACGTGGAGCAGGAGGAGCTCCAAGCGGCGGCCAGATGTCTGGACGAGGCGGCGCAGTTCGCATCGGACGAGGCGGCCGCCTTCCACTCGTACTCTGTAGACTCCGTCTTGAAAGTGACGGCATCTTTGCACGTGGCGGAGGGCCGTCACGCCGAGGCTCTGGTGCTTATTGATCGCATGCGGCAGCGGAGGGCGGATCGTGGGCTCATCGCAGTTGCCGCCTGCGACGCTCAGGCCGGCGCTTTCATGAAGATTGGTAGCTTCAATGATGCGCGCGCCGCCTTGGACCGAGCTCTTGCCGTGGCCCGGGAGCTCGTGCTGCACGAAGTGGAGCCTATGCTCTATTCCACCTACGCCAGCCTCTGCACGATGCAGGGCGACTGGCGGCGCGGCGCGGTCCTGTCGGAGCGTGCCTTGGATGCGCTCTGCATCTTGTACGACGACGCTCTCGTTTTTACCGAGCTCCCAGGCATGTTCCACGCGATCGCGCGTCTCCACAGAGAAGCGGGTCGCCCTCAAGCTGCGGTCCGATGTCTGCAGCAAACGTACGACCTTTGCAAGCCCGCCAGATCTACGCAGCAAGACCTTACGGACGAAGTCCTCACCGATCTCATCGACGTGTGCTCTTCGCTCAAGGATTGGGGACTCGCGTGCATCTACGCGGACGAGCTCGCGGAGCTTCGGGTGACCGCTCATGGCGAGGATTCTATTCCCGCCATGGCCGCCAGGGATCGCGCTGTGCGTCTGCAAAAGCAAAGGGGACCTGCGTTGCATCTTTAATTTGCTGGGAAGAGAGCGAGGCTCGCGAGAAGCCGGATCAAGTCGACGCTCCGGCATTCGTTCATTCACTATCACCCACTCGCGCCCCATCGGCAAAAGGAAAGAAGCAGAAGCTCTGATTTCCCTCTTCGCGTCACCCGCTTGCTTCGCGCGTGAGGCAAGTCGACAGTGCCGCCGATGAGGACAAGCTCCCGGACAGATATACAACGCTGAACGCAAACGTGCAACGTCGCCAGCGCGACTGGCCCACCAGTATTCCACGCGACAAGGTCGAGGAGACGCGGTGGCAAGGCGGCGACATGATGGAGATGGTGAGTGTGCTCAACCAAGTGGGGGTCGTGCTCGCGACCCAAGGCAACTACGACGGCACGCTGCAAGACTATCGCGAGGCCCTGGAGATTGTTAAAATTAAAGTGGAGCTCGGCCCGCGGAATTCTTCGGTTGCAACCTTGCTCAGAAACATAGGTGACGTGTACAAGGAGCATGGCCTACACGAAGAGGCGCTGCGGAGCCTCGAGGGAGGCCTGCCCATTTTTCGAGAAAGCAACGGGCCGCAGAGTCGTGACGTGGCAGGGACGCTCAACAGCATAGGTGATGGTGTACGCAGACATGGATCGCTGCGAGGACGCGCCGCGGTGTTACAAGGAGTCCCTGTCCATTCGGCAAGAAGCGTGCGGCACGCGCGACGTCTTCGTGACGAACACTCTCAACAAAATGGGTTCCGTGTATGACAAGCAGGAGAGCTTTGAGCAAGCAATGCGGTGCCACACGGAAGCCTTGTCGATTCGTCAAGAAGCCCTTGGGCCTCGCCATCCCTACATCGCAGCCTCGCTCAATAACCTCGCCTGGGTGCACCGCGCCCGAAAGGACTGAGGCGCCGCCCTGAACCTCTATGAGCAGGCCTTGAGCATTCTGCTCGAGGCGATGGGAGCAGACCATCCCAACACGCAGGCTTTTGCCGCGAAAGCGTTTCGACACGCAAGTAAAGGTCTGGTGACCTGGCAGAGGAAAGAGATTGACGTGATCTTTTGCGACCGAGTTGCCCGTGCCAGAGGGAGGCGTTCTCTTACGCCATTGTGCCAGAGCGAGGGAAACGTGCCAGAGCGAGAAGTTGCTCGTGCCATTGCGCGTGACATTGTGCAAGAGCGAGTTGCTCAGGGAGTTGCTCGTGCCATTGCTCATGCAGTCGTCCCAGAGCGAGTTGCTCATGCCATCGTGCCAGAGCGAGTTGCCCGAGGTCGAGCCTTCCATCAAGACTGTCGTATGGGTGGTAGCGCAGTTTACAAAATGTAATCACATGCGGACTTGAGCTGCCTCCAATGGCTGCTACAGAGACTGCCAGGTTTTCTTGCAGCCAAAGAGCAATAAACGCAGCGAGGACGTGACGCGGATTTCGATGATGATGCTTGAGAAGACTTGCTGCGCTTCATCTTGGAGACTGCCTTTGTTTCGGTTCCGAGTGTCTTCTTGGATGCGGGCGTTACGGTGCTAGATGGTCCGGGTTTGTGCCCTCCTTCTTTGGCATTGCTCTTGATGGTGCTCTGCAGCTTGGGTACAATGCCATGCTTGCCGTCGTGTCGCACTTGACAACCACTCTGGGCACCGCCGTGCTTCTGTGCGCTCTTGGCCACGGTGGCGGCGGTTGAGGTCGTTGCGCTAGGTATTTGGATGTCGCTCCTGCTCCTGCTCTGCAGGTTTGTGGCCGCGGTTTTCATTTTGGTGCTGCTCTGCGTCCCGGATGATGATGAGGAGGAGCAGGAGGAGATGGCTGCCTCAATGCCTTGGATGTGACTCCTAGGTCGGCTGGGCGTAGGGACGTCGCCTTGGCCTCTGCTCGGCAGCTGTGCGGGCGTGCTCTGCATCTTTGCGCCCCTGGATTGCAGGGTGGTGCTGCTCTGCGACTTGGATGATGATGATGACAACGACGACGTAGGCGTGTACGCGCCTTTGCTCGGCTCGAGTTCGCTCTTGGCCCTGCTGGGCATCTTTTGAACTGTTGCGCCCCTGCTCTGCGTCTTGGTTGCTGCTGCTGCTGCCGCTGCCGCCGCCGTTGACGCCGATGATGATGTGGCAGTGCCTTGAATGTTCGTCTTGCCTTGGCTCAACGTTCGGACATTGCTCTTGGCAGTCCTGCTCTGCACCTTGGCGGCCGTGTTTTGCTTTGGTGCGCCGTCCCTACTCTGCGCCTTGGTTGCTGCTGCTGCTGCCGCTGCCGCCGCCGTTGACGCCGATGATGATGTGGCAGTGCCTTGAATGTTCGTCTTGCCTTGGCTCAACGTTCGGACATTGCTCTTGGCAGTCCTGCTCTGCACCTTGGCGGCCGTGCTTTGCTTGTGTGCGCCATCCCTGCTCTGCGCCTGGATCAATGATGATGATGATGATGATGATGTAGCAGGTGCCTTTGTGCCTTCGATGCTCGTTTGGGCATTCCTGCTCTGCAACTTCAACTTCTCGGCCGCGCACTGCTTGTGTGCGCTGTCCGTTCTCCGATTCTGCGCCTTGATTGATGATGTTGATGCAGCAGGCGCATCAGAGCCTCTGACGCTCGTCTCGTCTTGCTTCTCTGCACGTTGCTCGCACGGCCTCTTGCGCTTGCTCGTCGAGGGGGTGTCCAAGTCGTCGTCTTGCTTGCGCTTGCTCGCACGACGCAAGTCGTGGTCGTGGTCGTCGTGGTCGTCGTCGTTGAGGTCGAGGACGGCGACAAGACGCCGGCGCTCGGCGCTGGCGGCGGCGGCATAGCTCGCGCGCAGCCAGGACAGCAGCACGCGGCGCGTCTCGGCTGCGGCCTCGCCCATGGGCGCGCGGAGTTGGGGGTTTGCCGCTATCCTCACGGCCACTTGGCGATGGGCAGGCAGTCCGGCAGCCAGGCGGGCGGGTGGCAGACCCTGTTCACGAGCCGCGAGCGGCGCGGCGCGGCGCATGGCGGACGCGGACGGCGTCGCGTCGACGCGGCGGCTGCTCCTATCATGGTTCCAGGACAGCCGGCGCCGCAGCAGCCGCACGGTCTCGGAAGTTGAACAGCGGCGCCGCGGGAAACGCCAGAGGCAAGAGCATGAGCAAGAGCAAGAGCAAGAGCAAGAGCAAGAGCAAGAGCAAGGGCAAGAGCAAGAGCGAAAGCTAAAGCAAAGGAAAAGGCAAAAGAAAAGGCAAAAGCAGGCGTGCCAGACCGTGGAGGAAATCAAGGCGGAGATCTTTGAGGTGCACAGGCAGTTTGTGGCGGCCGAAACGCTGGAGCAGGTCTCTGCGCAGCCTGATGAAAAAGGCACGATCGACCTGAGCGAGCTGGTCAAGGACACGTCGAGGTGCAAAGAGGGCACGTGCAAGCGCAAGGCGGTGGAAAAGGGCCTGTGCAGGGCACACGCAAGCGGTATGATTTGCGATCACCAGGGTTGCGCAAACGGTGTGCACATGCCTGGAATACGGCGATGCGTGGCGCACGGAGGCGGGATGCGATGTCGGCATCCAGGTTGTAGCAAGGGCGTTTCATATACAGGCGGCTTGAATGAGCTGTGCGTGGCTCACGGTGGAGGTAAGCGTTGCGAGCACGCGGGTTGCGGCAAGTGCGCACAGCCTGGTGAGGGCGGTCGGCGTTTTTGCATCGCGCACGGTGGCGGCAGGCGGTGCCGCTTTCCGGGATGCACCAAGGCCAAGGCGCCGACAGGCTCAGTGGCGCTCTGCTGTGCGCACGGCGGTGGACGTCTGTGTGCCTCTTTGGACTGCGAGCGACAGCGCCGTTCCGGGTCGTCGTTCTGCTTCAGACACAGCAGGCCCAAGACGTGCGCGCATACTGGGTGTGACAAGTATGCTCAGCCAGGCGGTCTTGGTATTTACTGCAAGTCGCATGGCGGTGGCCGTCGCTGTCGACATTGTTCCATGCATGTCACTAAGCCTGGGAACTTGTGCAGGTCGCATTGGCTTGAGTTGAAGCAGACCGAAATGTGACGATGTGATGATGATGATGATGATGATGGCTTTTGGTGGAGTGCGGTGAGACCACCACACAGCGCCTGATGGGACCAAGATTCTGCTCTCCGTTCTGTGCAGGCAGCTTCAGCAAAGCCAGTCGTTGTTGCGGTTTCAGAAGGTGAAGAGCGGCGGCGCTTGCATGCCCAGTAACATCGGGCAGCTTGGCACGAGGATGGATCTAACCTCTACGTAACCTTATCTCGAGAGAGAACATTTGCTTGCCGAGCAAAATCTACGCTTTCTACGCCACGCCACGCAACGCCACGCAACGCAACGCCACGCAACGCCACGCTACACAAAGCCATTCCTGAGGCACAGGAAGGAGTGCACGGGCTGCGCTTGGCCGTGCAGGTGGAGACGAGATGTTCTGTGCGACGGCGAGCTCGCTCGTCCAGAGGTCGTACACCACGCGTTGTCGGAGTAGACACAGGTTACTCATGCACGTTTTCGATCTTCCTGTAGGCGTCTGGCCGCCGCAGCGAGTGATGCCTGGGTCGAAGTCCTTGGGCTCAATGGCATCGCCAGAGGTGCGCAAGGGCACGACTTGCCAGAGCACAAACTCGAAAATGTTGCGCAGCGGCGGTAGCGGCGCGGCGGCGGCGGTAGCGGCGAGGGCGGCGGCGAGGGCAAGGGCGGCGCAGTGGGGAGGCAGAGGATGCGCGCGGACAGCGCGGCGAGGGCTGTCGAAGCTTTCACACGTGGACACGGAGCGCAATGAACCCCGCATGGTGGACGTGGGCGAGAAGCGCGCGACTCGACGCACGGCACACGCACGGGCGGTGGTGACGCTGCCGCAGGAGGTGGTGGCCCTGTTCGAGTCCCCGACGGAGCTGCGCGGGCCCAAGGGCCCGGTGCTGACGACGGCAATCATTGCCGGGGTGCAAGGCGCCAAGGCGACGAGCCAGCTCATCCCGTTTTGCCACCCGCTGCCCCTGGACAAGGTGGACGTGCGCATGGAGCTGCAGGGCAACGAGCTGGTGATCGACTGCGAGGCAGCATGCACGCACAAGACCGGTGTGGAGATGGAAGCTCTGACCGGCGCGAGCGTGGCAGCCTTGTGCGTGTACGACATGTGCAAGGCCGTCTCGCACGAGATTGTGATTCGCGAGACGAAGCTGGTGAGCAAGACCGGTGGGAAGCGCGACTTTTGATCGACGCGAAGCGAAGCGAAGCGAAGCGAGGCAGCAGAAGGGAGGGGAAGTTCTTGTTTCGTGTTTATGGGCAAAGGTGTGAAGAACAGGGAAACAAAAAACGAAATGTGGCGATGTTCAACAAGACAGCATAAGAGAGGCAGGCCAAAAGTGCAGGAGTGGAGGGAGCCACGCACCCGACTCGGTGACTTGTTCGTTGCCCCGTCACTTGGCACGGGTGCCGTAAAGCTTCTGCTTGGCCTTGAGGTCAGCCTGCATCCAGAACATGGAGCCCTGGCGGCCGGCGGCAGCCGAGTTGTCGCCCTGCGCAGCGAGCTCGGCCTTGGCTGCGCGCACGGCAATGCGCACAGCAGCCTCGGCCTTGATGAGAGCGACCTGGAGCTCCTCGGCGATGGGCGAGCTCATGAGGCTGGCGAGCTGGTGCTTGGCGCCGAGGCCCTTGACGCCAGGCTGCTTGGCGAGCTCGGTGAGGCGCGCCTTCTCGGCCTCAAACTCGCGGATGCGAGCGTTGACCTCCTCGAGCGCCTCGCGCGCCGCAGTGACCTGCGGCGGCTCGTTGGCGTCGGCCGCCATGGTGCGCGAGACGAACTCGGCCGGCGACGTGAGGTTGCGGTACTGGTAGAGCAGGTATTCCAGGAAGGACATCTTGCCGTCGAAGTTGACGTCGACCTTCTCGCGGAGCTCCTGCTTGCGCACGATGGCCGTCATGCTCTCCGGGAGCGAGGGAGCCCACTGCGGGTCGTCGCGCCAGGGGCGGCCCTCCTCGGAATCGAAGACCTTCTGCATGAGCTTCTCATAAAAGTAGAGCGCCACGTTAAAGTCGAGCTCGTAGCCCTCGTCGTACAGGTGGATGTACTGCACGCCGGTGGTGTGCATCTCCGCATAGCGAATGGTGGGCCATGCGACATCAAAGATGAAGGGCGCCTGGTCGCCAATCTCCGCCCAGTACGCGTTCAGGAATGCGACGGCCTGCTCCGCAAAGGGCCTGCGCGCCACCTCGTTGAAGTACGCGATCGCCGACGGGTCGAGGTCCTCCTTGAACGCCTTTTGCGCCGCCGACTCCTTGGTCGAGCCCAGCGCGCGCTGGCTCAGCCGCTTCAGCATGCTCGCCATCCTCCCTTCGATGCGCCGCGCTGTGCCGCGCCGCGGTCTCGCCTGGCCTGGCCTGGCCTGCGTGCGTGCGTGCGTGCGCGCGCTCGCTCGCCTGCCCGCCTGCCCTGCCTGCCGCTCGCCTGCCCGCCCGATGGATCGCGATCTGCTGCCCTCGCGAGCGAGTGAGCGACCCGGCGCCGCGCGGGCGAGCGAGGGAAAAGACAGCCTCGGGCGGGCCGGCCTCCGAGCTGGCCGAGGCGCCGGTGAACAGCACCGTGACCTGCGCGCACGCACGAGCATCCAACCAAAACAAAGCAAAGCAAAGAAAAGCAAAGCAAAGCAAACAAAGCAAAACAAACAGCCCAGTCAGCATCAGCGGCAGCTGCCCAGGCGGCCAAGCGAAGGAAACCGGGAGCGGCACCGCACACGCACGCGCCGCGCGCGCACGCGCATTCGTTCATGGTTGGTTGACGACGAAGCCTTCTGAGCGCGGCGAAGGACACATTCTCTAGTTAGGGGCGGCACGGCACGGAGAAGTTTGATCGGCGCTCTCGCCGCCCGCCGAGGCGTGGCGTGGCGCGCGCCAAGCCTTGGCGCGCGGCCCGGCACCGGCCGCGCCAGGAAACAAACACAGACAGCTCGAGAGCGAGACCTGCGCGCACGCATCGTGCGAGTCCGGGCTCCGAGAGCTGAGCGCGCGCGCTAACACAAGAAGGAAAAGAAAGAAAGCTTGCGGCTGGCTGGCGGCGTGCAGTGGGCGCGCGCCTCCCTCGCTCGGCGCGGCCGCTGCGGGGCGCGTGTGGGCGTGGGCGCGCCCCCCCTTCCTCCTGTGGCCATGGTGGAGGGCACGCGCCACTGGGGCGCGCGCGCCCCGGCGCCACTGGAGCCGCCAGAGGGGGCGGGATGCCGTGGGAAAGGAGGGGCTGCGGGGCACGGATGGCGAGTGCGGGGAAGCGCTTCATGACGCTCGCTGGCCGGCAAGAAGGAGGTGAGGGGATGAATGTGGGGGCAGGTGAGAAGGCAGCGGCATGAAGAGTGCGCACGGGCGCGTGCGCACGCCAAGGTGCCGAAGAGAGAGAGAAATAAAAGGATGGGTTTCTGCCTTGGTGACGATGAAAGTGCGGTTGCGTGGTGTGTTGTCGTGGTGTTGGGATTTTAGTTCTTGGCCTTGGCAGCCTCGAAGCGGCGCTCCTGCTCGAGGAGCTGCTCGAAGATGGTCGGCTGGACCTCCTGCCAAATCTGCTCCTTCTCCTCGGCCAGACGCTGCTGCTCGAGGCGCAGGTTGCGCTCGCGGTCGTCGACCTCCTTGAGAGCGGGCTCCGGCAAGGTGCCGAAGCGCTCGGTGATGTCGTCGAGGCGGCTCTTGATGCGAGCGTCGAGCACGGGAGACTTGCCCTGCAGGACGTAGGCGAGCTCGCCAGCGCGAAAGAGCTTGAGCATGTCCTGGTAGAGGAGGGAAGCCATGTGCTGCTGGTGCGCATCGAGCTGGGCGAGCGAACCGAAACTCGGTTTGCGATTCTTGTCGCCCGGCACGAGGAGCGTGAAGCAGCTCGGGGTCGGCTTGGCACTTGCGCGAATAGGTTTCACCG
>JABLUY010000351.1:0-28681 GCA_013306675.1 Thraustochytrium sp. TN22 | reverse complement strand
ACCGCGCGGACCGGCAGCGGCACGAGGCGGCCGAGCAGCATCCGGCCGCCCCCGCGGCGGCGGCGCAGGGGGACGCGGCGGCGGCGCGGGCGACGGCCGCGGCCGCCGCGGAGGGCGCGCGCGACGGCGCGCAGCGGCATGCGCAGAGGCCACCGCCACCGCAGCAGGGGCAGGGGCAGCAGCCGCAGCAGCAGCAACCCCAGCAGCTGCAGCAGCAGCAGCCGCAGCAGCAGCAGCAGAAACTGACGTACAAGGCAGCCGTGCTCGGCGGCGACGGCGACGGCAACGCCGACTCGGATGCCGCGCTGCCGGACCCGCCGGGGCTCGGCGCCGGCGCGGCAGGCGCTGTGCTGGCCAAGCCCACCGTCGTGGGCATCACGGCGCCCACCAAGGACGACTGGAGCAATGAGTTCGAGTTCGAGCTGGGCGGACCCGAAGACGACGCGCTCGAGACCGCCAGCCATGGCCCGCCCGCGGCGGCGGCTTCCACCGGCGCGGCCGCCAGCAGCACGGCCGCAGCCACGACTGCCGCCGCCGAGGCGGGTGAGGATGAACTGCCTGCCGCTGCAGCGGCCGCCGCCATGGCGCGCAGGGCAGCGCTCTACGGCCTGCAGCCGCGCGCGCACTCGCGCCGCATTGTGCGCAGCCTCGACTGGGCCAAAATCCACAACATTCATCAGGCGCAGCTGGTGCGCCCTGGCGTGCGTGGCGCGCGTGACGAGGACCTCTCGCCGCTCGCCGTGCACGAGGAGCTGGCGGGGGGCGGCTCCTCCGCCTCGCTCTCCACGGTCGACAGCTCCTTCGGCGGCGCCAAGGCCGGCGCTTCCGCCGCTGCCGCTGGCAGCAGTAGCAGTAGCAGTAGCAGCAGCAGCAGCAGCAGCAGCAGCAGCGCCGCCGCCGCCGCCGCCGCCGCTGCTACTTCTGCGCGCCACGGGAAGCGGCGACAGCGGCTCTCGCTGGGCTCGAACCTGTCCACCGCGCGCGCGCTGGCGCGGCGCAGCCAGAGTGTGGGCATCGCGGAGGTGACAGCCCCCTCCACGCCTGGCGGGGGCTCTTGCCGCACGCTGCCGCCCATGCTGCGGTCTTCCACAACCCTGGCGAGCGCATCAGGGCGCGCCGCTGCCGCAACCTCGGCCTCGGATGCGGCCCGCCTCGGCGGCTCGTCCACTTCCAGCGCGAGCACCGGCAGCGGCAGCGCTGGAGGCGATGCCTTGAGTTGCGCGCCCTCTCGCGCGCGCAGCAGCAGC
Source organism: Thraustochytrium sp. TN22 (assembly GCA_013306675.1). Classification (NCBI taxonomy): domain Eukaryota; class Bigyra; order Thraustochytrida; family Thraustochytriidae; genus Thraustochytrium; species Thraustochytrium sp. TN22. The sequence goes on along the minus strand of JABLUY010000351.1, from coordinate 27,434 downwards.
TGCTCGGGGCCCGACAGCTTCGCCGCATCTGCCAGTTTCCGCAGTATAGAGAGCACAGAGAGCAGCAGCACCATGCGCCGCTCGCGGCGAAAGCAGCTCACCAAGGCGCAGCTCTCGCGCGTTTCCGTGAGCTCTACCGGGCCCGACGTTTCCAGCGGCGCCTCAAGCCGCGACGTCGACGCCAGCGATGCCGCCGCCGCGGCGGACGACGCGCGCCGGGCGAATGTCTTGCACCGTTTCAAGAACCGCATATTGCTCAAATCCGGGCTCCCGGGTGAAGGCAGTGAGGACATGGTCTTCACGCCCACGTCCACCTCGTCCTCGCTGACAGCAGCCGCGGCCGCGGCCGCCAGCGGCGCCGCCAAGCCGTCCACACCCGGCAGTTCGAGCCTCGAGGAGGAGAAGGGCGTGTCGCCGACCGCCGCGCGCGCAGCGGCCGCGTCGCCACGGGATGCCTCGTCTGACATCGTCGACTTCGCCGGCCTGCAGCTCGAGGGGCTCGAGACACGCTCGCGTGCGCGACCTAGCCTCGGCGGCGAGAGCGACTTCCTCAGCGCCGGCGATCTGGGCGCCGAGGCCTGGGCACACCTGGCCAAGTCTGCTGCTGGCGGCCGAGACCACGCCGGCAGCGACCTCGCCGATTTCGCCACGGAGGCCGCGCTCCTGGCACACAGTGAGGACGCCGAAGCCGTCGCGGCCGCCGCGGCCGCCGCGGCCGCCGCGGCCGCCGCAGGCGAGTCTGTCGCGGGCCGTACCTCAGCCGATGTTCCCGACGGCGGCGCCGGCGCCGGCGACGAGGAGGACGAGGAAGAGGAGGAAGACGACAGCAGCTTGAGCAGCGGGAGCGACTGGGACGCCGAGCTCGCAATCGAAGCCGACGAGTCCACCGACAGCGTAGGCACAGCGGAGGGCCCCGACGGGGTGGGGCCCTCCACGCTGGGCGCCTTCCACGAGCACCTGGAGGGCCTGCGCAATTTGGTGGGCGCGCAAACCGAGGACAAGCGCGGCGCCCAGGTCCCGCGGCGCTGGCGCTTCACCGCGCAGATTCGCGAGGAGAGCGCCGCGCCCACAGTGCTGCGCTACCCCAAGCCCACGGCGCTCTTCTCGCTTCGCACCAAGGAGGGCATGCGCTTCATGCAGGAGACGGCGCTCGAGCAGTGGCTCGCACAACTCGTGTCCTCAGAGCAGGTCAAGAAGCGCCAAGCTCAGGTTGAGCGCGCCTCGCAGCTGGACGCCGATCCGAAGCAGGTGCGTAAGGTGCTCGGCAAGTACCCGCCCGGCTCGCTCGAGTGGAGCGAGACCTACCTCTCGCTCGTCTGGTCGCTCTACTCGGCGCGCAAGGACGGGCTCTGCGCAGAGACCGCGCTGCGCCTCTTTCGCATGCTCGCGCCCTTTGCGAGCGAGAAGAAGCGCAGGCTCACCAAAAAGTCCTTTTCCTCTGTGGAGGGCTACGAGCTCGCCCTCGCGCATCGCAACCTGGAGGAGCTGCGCCCAGGCGCGCTCGATACGAAAACCACCACGTCGGCCAGCACCGCAGCCAAGAGCGCTCGGCTCGCCGCCATGCTCTCGCCCCACGCCGCGGACTCTCCCGCTCGCGCCTCGCCCTCGCTCATGCCGGCGTCGGCGCGCGAGCCGGCGCCCGAGGCTGGCAGTGGCTCGTCGCATCGGAGCCGCAGCGTCGACGACCTCGACGGGCCGCAGTCCAGCAACCAGCGCCGCAGCAGCCGCGAGCTCCCGCTCGCGCCCTGGGACGCCTTCCTCAAGACCGTGCTCGGAACCTTCCACTGGGCGACGCTCTCGCTCGCGCGCTCCGGTGCGGCCTTTGCAGCCGGCGACACAGTGCGCGCGCGGGGCACGAGCCGCCAGGACGTCCCGGAGTGCGTCTTCTCCATGGTGTACGAGACGAAGCGCTGGGTCGAGACCCAGGTCCCCACCGACGTTCGCCCCTTTGTCGATACCTACACCATGATGCTCGAGGCCGAGGCAGCGGCGCACCAGCTCGCCACCTGTGTGCTGGACCGCTCGCGCGGGGGCGCAACCGGCAGCCTCGGCGGTGGCCTCGGCGGCGCCTCCACCGGCTCCTCTGCTGGCCACTCCGCATCTTCCTCAGGCGTCTCCTCCTCGTCCAAGCGCCACCTGCACAAGCACATGCACCGCGCGCGCCGCCGCGCGTCCAAGGAGTCGCTTGACCCCACCGCCGAGGCCGAGGATGCCGGCGGCTGGAAGTTCGCCTTCGCGCCTCCCGACTCGAGCGCAGCGGCCTTCCTCTCGCTCGAGGCGCAACTCGCCGAGGCCGTCCTGGCGCAGCTATGCAACGCCTACTTGCGTGCTGCGGCCTCGGACTACGAGGATCGCGAGGATTTTGGCTGTCTGCCGCAGGCCGATCCGATCTTGATTCAGGCCAACTGCCTCTGCGACATCCAGCTCTTGCTCTGCGGCATGTCGCCGCTCACCACGAGCGAGACCAACAAGCTGCAGGACGCCCTGGACCAGCTGCAGCTGGAGCTGGAAAAGTGGATGACCAGCGACGTCGACATCGAGCGCGAGGTCATTGATATTGTGAGCGCATCCGCGGAGACCTACGGCGCCGGCGGTGCTGGCAGCGGCGCGCACCCAGACGATGTAGGCATCAGCATGTGCATCGGGGTTGTGCACAAGCACCGCGATGCTGCTGGCGGCGACAACATGCTCGAGTGCGAGCGCCTCTGCAACGTGGACCCGCGCTACCGCATGGAGCGCCTGCTGGCGCTCTACGCGCGCATTCCGGCTTACTCGCTGCTCAAGGCCAAGGCGGCCTACGTGCTTGCCATGTACACCTGGGACGAGCAGCGCGACCTGTCCATGGCCGAGGAGCTGCTCTTCGAGTGCCTCTTCGTGCTGGAGATGCAGGCCAATGACATGCCGCAATGCGAGGGAGCGCCACTGCTTAGCGAACTCGCCACCAACGCCATGGTGCTTTACGGCGACATCCTCGTCGAGAACGGCAAGTACAAGTACGCCATTGGCGCCTTCGAGTCCGCCGCGCGCTCCTACCGCATTCGCGAGCACGTTGACTTCCAATGGTTGCACCGCCGCCTCTGCAGCATCTGCGTGGAGCACGCGGACTGGGACCGCGCCCTCAAATACCACCTCGAGATCTTGCACACCACCAAGCTCGAGACCAGCCTCAACGAGTTCGTCTACGTCTCGGAGCGCGTCGCCATGATGCTCTTGGACCAGCGCGCCGACTTCGCGCAGGCCGAGTCCTACCTGAAGCTCGCGCTCTCTTACCTGGGCACGCGGCGCTCCTCCTCCATGGACGACTCGTACGGTGCGTCGGCGACCGCCGGGAACGGCAACGGCGGCGGGGGTCACCACGGCCACCACTACCTCGACCCTAGTGTCGGCGGCCACTCCTCGTCGGACGCGCACCATCGCTCGCTGCGCGTCAAGCTGCAACAGCGCCTCGCGCACGTGCTGCTGGCTGCGAACCGGCCGGAGGACGCGGCGCGCCTGCTGGAGCGCGTGCTGGCGACGCTGAGCACCGGGCCGGGCGCCGAGTTCTCCCCGTACCTGGGGTGGGCGAGCCACAACCCATCCGCAAGCCGCGATCACCCGTTGCACGACTCGTCCAGTGCTGAGCACCTGCAGAGCAGCGCGTCGCGCCTCACCGTCTTGCTGGCGCTCGCGCGCTGCTGCCTCAAGCTGCGCTGGCTCGCCGACTGTATGATGGCGCTGGACCAGCTCGCGCAGGAGGTTACGCTCGGCCGCTGGTGCGACCCGAGCTTTGCCGCCTCGCGCGCCCACGGGATGCAGCGCGCCTCCATCGGATCCTCGCCGCGGCCGCAGCCGACCAGCGGCATGATCGCCGAGCTTCTCACCATGCTGGCGGGCACGAGCGGCGAGATCACCATGACGTACGCAACCCTGCGCGCCAAGTGCGCGGCGTACCAGGGCTGCCCAATGGAGGCGCTCACGTGGATTGACGAGACGCTCGCGCTGGCCGGCGTCTCCTCGGAAGGGGCGGCCGTGACCTCGGCGGCCGCCGCGGCGCCGCGGCCGGGGCGGGCCAGCTCTGCTTCGTCTGGCGACGGCTCCAGCATTCTGCACCTGACACTAGGCCAGCTCGGCAAGCTGTTCTATCACCGCGGCAAGATCCTGCAGATTATGTACTGCCCGACCGTGATGGCGCGCGTCGCGTCGGCGCCCTCGCCTCCCGGCATTGCACGCTGCCGCGAGTGCGGCCGCCGGACGCCCGTGCCGCCGCCCGCGTCGGGGCCCGCCGGAGCCAAGGCCTCCTCCTCGTCGTCGTCGTCGTATGCGGGCCAGACGCACGCATCTGCCGCGGCGCAAGCGGCGGACGCAGCCGCCGCGCTGGCCATTTCCAACGCCTTCTCACAAGACCACGAGCATGGCTTTCTGGACGTGGAGGTGAACTTTAGCGAGGCCGGTGCGCGTACCTGTGTGCAGTCGTACTGGCGCGCGTTTGAATACTTTCAACTCATCGACGATGCGATCTCGCAGGCCAAGACCCTCGCGCGCATCGGCCACGTCGAGCTCGTGGCGCTCGCGTGTCGTGGAGCCGACCAGGAGGACCCCGCCGCGCAGTCGCGCGAGGCCGTGCTGGAGAGCGTCGAAGAGGCCACGAGTATGGCGCTTGACTTGTGCGCCGACATCGCGTACGCGCCGCTTATGCTCCGCGCGCTCGTCAACATGACCGAGGTGCACGCGCTCCGCGGCGAGACTGCCAAGGCCTGGAACTACTGGCACGAGACGGTCCAGCTCATCAACATGCTCTACCTGACAACGGTGCTCCCGGCGACGCCAGCCAACCTGGGCGTAGTCAAGGGGCTGGGGAGCTCCTTCTCGTTCGGCGAGGACCGGACGAACGCGCAGCTCGAGGTGGAGAAGGCTCTCTCGAACTTCATTTCGCTGTCGACGGAGGGCGCCACCACGGCCGCGCCCGCCGCCGGCTCGCAGCCGCCGGGAGGCCAGGCGCAGGCATCGCAGCCGCCGCCGCCGCCGCCGCGCCTCAAGAAGCAACGGTCCAACTCGCTGCTGGAGGGCATGGCGGAGTTCGACTTTCCCTCGACGCGCGTCCCGGGAGTCTTCGCTCCGCCCGGTATGACCTTTCGCCTGTTGGAGCACATGACGCGGCTGCTGGAGCTCGGCCTGGACGCCTTGGGCGGCCATCGCGACCCGACCGGGACGCCCCTGGACGAGCCCATCAGCAGGCAGGTGGAGATGCTGGCCACGTGGAACTACCTGGCGGACGAGTGCTGGCGCCAGCACTCCTTCGTGACGTGTATCATGCTGCAGGAGCACGTGCGGTCACCGCTGTATGACGACTACCTGGTTCTCTATGGGCGCGACCGGCGCCAGGGCCCGCCGCTCGGCTTCCGTAGTGTGCACTCGAATTCGTCGGCGCCGACCACGGAGTTGCGCGTGCAGACGCCGCAGCCACGAGGGCGCGAGGGCGGGCTCGCGGCGCTGCAGAGCGCCGCGGCGGCGCACCGGCGTAACAAGTCGGACTCGGCCGTGCCGCCCGAAGCTTTTCCGGCGAACCACGCCGCCGCGGCGGCCGGCCGCGCCGGTGCCGGGGTCCACGGGGCCCACACGATGGTGTCCACGCGCAAGGAGAAGGCGGTCGGAGCGCAGGCGCGTCAGCGGGAGCGCGTGCGGCAGCTGCGCCAGCAGCTACGGTATGGCGATGAGGGCTGTAAGCGGTGCCGCAACGCGCGTCAGGCAGAGCTCATGACGACCGAGGGCCGCACGAACGCGGCGCTGTGGAGCTGCTTCCACCGCCTCAAGTTGCTGGCGCACGGCGACGTGGGCCATTCGCTGCACATGGGGGAGGTCTTCGCGCAGAACATGGACCTCTTGCGCACGATCCGCAAGCTGACGCGCGCCACGCGCGCCGTGGCGCCCGCCGCGACGGTCATCTTCGGGTCGACCAAGGCGAGCCAGGAGACCTCGCACCAGCCGCGCAACGTGCGCCTCTTCAAGTCGCCGCCGGCACGCGTGAGCAGCATTGAGGGCCCGGTGCCGCTTGGCGCCGAGGGTACGTACGTGCTCATGGGCGGCTGGAGCTCCACGCTCATGGTGGCGACGCGCCGCCGCGGCTCCACGGATGAGGCGCCGCTCGTGAGCGCGCACTCGCTGGCGCGCGGGGACCCGCCCGAGGGCCTGACATGTGCGGCTTTCGAAACGGCCGTCTCCGAGGAGCGCGTCGCGGTCTCGCGCGCTGCCATGGAGGATCTCGCCAACGTGCCGCTTCGAGACCCGCTGCCTACGCTGCTGGGGCTGTGGGACATGTTGCGCGTGCTGCCGCTCGACGACATCTTCTGTCTCATGTCGGCGCTGCTCAACGAGCAGTCCGTCCTGGTGGCCGCCTCGCTCTGCGCGGTGCGCGCACGGGCCATCGAGGCGCTCCTGGCGCTCATTCGCCCTCTCGTCTGGGTGCATGCGCTGCTGCGCAACGTGCCGGCGCCGCTCGCTTTTGCGCTGGGGCGCGTCTTCCACGCGCGCGTCTACGTTGTGGGCATTCACCCGGGCGCCGTCAAGGACTTTATTCGCGGTGTGGAGACCGCGGCCGCCGCGGCGGACGAGCAGCCCGTGTACCCCACGGTGCTCAACCTGGATGACGCCTGGGTAGAGTACCCTTCGCACAGCTCGCGCCGCAGCGCGGGCCTGCCAGCCTCGCTCCGCAGCGCCATCGTCGCCATGATGTGCGGCGGCCCGAGGGCGGGTTCGGCGCTCGGCTCAACGTCGGAGGCCGGCGCGCCGACCTCCGCGCCAACGGCGTTGACCGGTCGCGACGGGTCGAACGCGGTAACCACGGACGTGGCCGGCGCTCTGACCTGGGGGCGGGAGTCCCAGCGGCGCTGCGCGCGCCTGTACCAGGGCGCGCAGCTGGCGATGCTCTGGCTGTTGCGGTTCCATGCGTACTTTTACGAGCCCGCCTCCAAGTCGTTTGACGGCCACAAGTACTACAAGAGCATGCTTGTGGAGGACCCACGCGGGTCCTTCTCGCAGCAATTTGCGCACTCGCGGCTGCTGACGCACTTCTTGCAGCAGAGCGAGGCGGCCAAGTCGGTGTCGCGGCTGCAGCTCGACGACACGCTCACGGCGCATCTGCGCGCCAAAGCGCGCCTCTACCGTTCCCTGGTCGGCCTTACGCGCGGCTGCTGGGTATACATGGTCGTGCTGGACCACACGCTGGACTTGGACGCCGAGGAGCTGGAGGACTCCAGTCTGGACGCGAGCATTGCGGCCGCGTCGCACGCAACGGGCTCGGTGGACGCGGGCGGCAGCGGCCATGGTCGTGGTAGCGTTGGAATCAACTCCGGGGGCTCGGGCGCGTCCTCCTCGACGTCTGCGAGCATCAATGGGACCATTGCCATCTCCGGAGCCGCGGGTGCCTCACATCGCCGCAACAGTGCGTCTGTGTTCGGGAGCTCGGCGGTGGCCGGTGCAAGTAGCGGCAAGTCGACCGGGGCGCAAATGGCCGCGTCTTCGCAGTGGTCTTCCATCTTCTCCTCGTTTGGACTTACGACTAGCGGTTCGCACCAGAATATGAACCGCATGGCCACTGTCTCGCGCGTCGCGAGCGATATTCAGGAGATGCAGCTCGAGGTGGCGCTCCGCAAGGCGCAGCCGCGGGGGCGCGCCGGGTCCTCCTCGTCGCCGGCCGGCAGCAATGCGGGGGGCGTTGGAAACAACGCGGGGGCGGCTTCTTCTTCTTCCTCCTCCTCCTCCTCTTCTTCTGCTGCTGCTATTTCCTCTGCCTCCGCCTCTTCAGCAGCAGCGGGAGGAGGAAGTGGTGGTGGCAGCGGCGGCGGTGGTGGTGCAAACGGGCAGGGTGTGGGTGGGCAAGTGGCCCGCTCGACGACCTTTAGCGAGAACTCGTCCTTCTTTCAAATCAAGCCCAAGAAGAAGTGGATTTACCTCGAGGAGAAGCGGCTACGCTATCACTACCGCAAGAGCAAGAATCGCGAGAAGGGCGGCGTGCCCCTGGACCCCACACGCACGCGCCTTGTAGTCCCCACCGTTCAGTACGTGCAGACGGACGACGCGGCCTCGAGCTCTCGCGTGCAGGCGACGCTGGACCGGACGCGGAAGAGTCGCCCGGAGGACGCCATCGACGAGCCGCGTGCGGGCTGCGACGACGAACACTGGATCTACCTCGTCACGCAGCTGCGCGAGCCTAATAAGGCACGCACGATCAAGCTCCGTTTTATGGACAAGTTTGAGGAGCGTCTTTGGGTCGACGCCTTGCGCGTCAAGCTCATGAACTCGGAGCTCCTGTTGCGCCTTCTCGAGACTGCCTTTGCCACGGCTGGGTGAGCAACAAGAAAAGAAGAGAGGCCACACCGCTAGCTTGCGTCGGCCGTTCAAAGTTGCGTCTGGCCGTTTCATCTCGGTCTCGATCGATCTCTCCGACTTCACCTTCGTCGCCCGCCCTTTATGCTTTTATGTATCATCATCATGTATGTGCCTGTGCTGGCCGCCGGTGCGGCGGCGGCCGGCGTCTCGCCTCCGATTCTGTCTGAAGCATCTGGTCGATCACCTCGGCTCAAAACTTGGGTCAGGCAGGAACCGCTTTTTGTGTCTCTCACCGACTGTGAGTCAATGTCAGGCATCGGTGAAGCTGCCCTTGCTGCGCGCCCGGATCTGCGCGCGAAGGTGCCGCAAGAAAACGCGCATTGTTCTGAGCGCCTCAGAGTCATCGGGACTGTCGTCCTCGTCGTCCTCGTCGAAGCCAGGCGGCCGCGGCTTACGCACAGCAAATGCGACGCGGACCAGGGCCTCGACGAACTCCTTGAAGCTGAGATCGTCCAGTGTTGAGCTCGCCCGCCGGGATAGCGCGCTCTCGTCGTCGTCGTCGTCGTCGTCGTCGTCGTCACTGCTGTCCTCAGCGTCTGCGTCGGCCTTCGTCTCGGCGTCGTCCCCGCGCTTGGCCTCGTTCCAGTCGTCCTCCCGCTTGCCATCCTCTTCGCCCTCGTCCTCGTCCTCGAGCTGCGATGCGGCGAAGAGGCCCCGCGCGTCCGCGAAGGTTACGCGCGAGACGGTGGCGGCTGCACGCTTCGCGGCGACCGCCGTTGCGCCACTGCTGGGCTGGCGGTGCGAGCGTTCTGCGAAGGCATCGTTGACGCGGTGGTCGCCGTCCTCGTCACCAACGACGTCGATGTCCTGCAAGAGCATGAGGAAGGCTGTGAGGTTCATATTGCGCTGCCTGTGGCGCGAGGAGGCGGCCCGCACGAGCGCGGACGAGCTGCCGCGGGACCAGAAGGTGGCGCGGCGCGACGACTCGCGTCGCACGCTGGAGCCGTGCATGGCAGCGTACTTGGCAAATACGCGGATCAGGAAGCGGTGCTGATCGACAAAGAGGTGCAAGACACTCAGGTCCTCGAGCGCCCTTCGCACGGCGCGCGAGTGCATGCGGCGTTCCAACACCGGGCCGACATAATTATCGATGAGGTTCGAGAAGCGCTGCGACGGCGCGCGCACGAGTGACGACAGGCCGTCGAGGACGCCGAGGCGCGCCTGGTGCAGCTTGTGCAGGTCCTCCGATAAGAATACGCGCGTGAGCGCTTCCAGGAACTGGACCCGCGAGAAGCGCATCTCGGACTGCGGCACGCCGCCGACACCGGCGTAGACTGTGTCGGCCGCGGAATGGATGGCCCGACCGCGGCGGCTTGTGCCGCGGCCCAGAAACATGGGCGCTACCATGCGCTGCACGAGATCCGAGTCTTGCGGCTCGCAGACCTCCGTGTCCTGCAGCAGGCACATGAGCTCGGGGAAGCTGAGCGCGCTCTGGCGATCGTTGCCAAGGCCACTGTACAGCTTGAAGGTGTCGCGCAGCAGACGGTAGTGTAAGAAGAGCGACTTGCGGATGGCTGTTAGTTCCTCTCGGTCGAACTGCATGAGATGCTCCAGCTCGGGCCGCAGGCGGCGCCAGTCCTTGCGCGCCGTGCCCGCGAGGTCGTCGCTCTCGGTGAAAAAGTGCAGGCCGCGGGCCGGCTCGAGGCCGAGGTCCTCGAGAAATCCCGCTTGATTCTGGCTGCGTATCACCGCTTCGTTCTCCGCGATGACCGCGCGCGCGGCGTTCTGCTTCTCCTCCTCGACGCGCCTCAGCCGGCTCTGCGCCGCGGGGCTCTTGCCGAAAGCCAGGTCCTGCCAGTGCCCGTTCTCGAGCAACGGGCTGCCCGCGGCGGAGCACGGCATCTCTGCCGCGAAGGTCACGCGAAAGACCGCTGCTGTCGCTGTTGCTGCCGCGGCCTGCTCCCTCTTCTTGAGAACGTCCTTGATGCGCTCATCCGGCCCCACGAGCGCGTCGCCAAAGTACACGCCCATCGGCCTCAGCATCGCGCATCCGCTTCCCTTCGCGCAGCGGCCCGCAGCCGCACCTGTCGCGCCTCCGCGACGCAGCCGCTCCGCGACCGTGAGCGCGAGCCACTTGGCCGCCTGCCTTCCCTTGCCGCACTCCACCTCCACCTCGCACCTCATCTCCTTGCCGCGCTCGACCTCGCCGCCCTGCGCGCTCCTCAGCCCGCGCAGCTGCGCCTCCACGCGCACGCGCATCTTGGGCCTAGCGTGGCGACGCGCGGCAAGCGAGCAGGACTGCGCTGCACTGCTCCGAGTCCTTGCCCGGTCCTTGGCGCTCCTTGACTGCGCGCCTGGTTCGCCTTTCGAGGTCCGCGCGGGCGCCACATCGGCGCACACCCGCAGGTGGTCATGGCCGGCCTGTCAGTGCCGTGTCCATGTCCGCCGCACCGCATCGCCGCCGCCAGGATCACTGGCACTGCACAGCAGCTGGGCAGGTCGGTCTCCGGGCCGTCAGCGGCCACGCACGGCGACTCGTCCTGCCACGCGCCGGGCTCGCTCGCCCGCCCTCGCGCCGCGCGCTCACACGAGGAGCAGCCGCGCTCGGCTTTGGTCGGTCGTAGCCACCCGGCAAGCGATGGCGAGGTCTGCTCGCGGCGCCTCCTCGCCCGCTTCGCCGTTGCGGCGCCCGTCCAAGCGTCCACCGCAGGAGCGTGCCGGAGAGCACGGCCGACGCCGCCAGCCGGCCGCCGTGCCGCCGGGCGGCTCGGAGCCGCGCCCGTCCACCGCCCGCTGGCCCGCGGCGCTCTACCCGGGCGACTCGACTCGGCGATTCGCGGCCGTGCACGCGCCCTCGACGCTCTGCGGCGCCGCGCTGCGCTGCAAGCCGCTCGCTACAACTGCCGCCGGGCGCTCGCGGCGGCGCACTCGCAGCCCGCAGCGCAGCGCAGAGCGGCTACCGCGCGCGGCGGGCAGGCGTCTGCGCTGCCTGGCGGCCTGGCGGCCGGCCGGCGTGCGGCGCGGCGCCCGGAGGCCGTGGACGCCGGCGGCGGCGGCGACGACGACGACGACAGTGCACGCCGTCGCCGGGGAGGCGAAGAAGCCCACGTGCGTCTCGCGGCGGCGGCCGGCCGGCGGCGGCGGCGGCGGCGGTGAGGGCCCGGGCAGGCCGAGGCGAGGCACATGGAACGCGAGACGTACTACTCGCTGGACCTGTGGCGCGTGCCGAGGGCGCTGCTGGAGCCTGGGCTCGTGCCGGAGGACGCCGACGAGGAGACGAGGCGGCGGCTCGAGGACGAGGCCAATGAGACGCTGCTGCAAGAGTACGTGGTGACCCACGAGGGCCCATTTCCGGAGAACGCGCTGACGGCGCGCGCCGACCTGTCGCTCACGGACCAAGCGCTGGCCATGGGCGTGCTGTTCTTCGCACTCGGCGGCCCGCTCGTGTGGTGCTCGCTGCTGCCCATCCTGAGCGTGTTCGGCTCCTGGGCGGCGTTGGCCAGGTACACAGTGGCCAGCTTGGTGCTGGCCTTTCACCCGCTGCCGAGGTCCGCGCCGTGGATGTGGAAATCCGCGGTGGTGCGGGCCATGTACAAGTACTTTTCGTACCGGTTCGTGTGGCGCGGGTCTGTGCGCGAGCACCTCCGCTCGGGAAGGCCATACCTTGGGTCCGGGGTGCCGCACGGCGTGATGCCGCTGGCGAACCTGCTGGCCGTGCCGGCGGTGAACTCGGTGCTGTATCGCGGGAGCACCTTTTGGGGCGCGCCGGCCTCGGTCGTCTTTTACACGCCGTTCCTGCGCTACCTGTCCATGCTCCAGTGCTGCGACGTGAGTCGCGCGGCCATTGCGCGCGAGCTGCACAAGGGCCACTCGGTGGGCGTGGTGGGCGACGGCATCGCCGGCATCTTTCAGAGCAACCACGTGGACGAGGTGGTCGCGCTCAAGCACCGCAAGGGCCTGGCCAAGCTTGCACTCAACATGGGCGTCCCGGTGCTGCCCTGCTATTCGGTCGGCAACACGGAGGTCTTCAGCGCCTGGTTCGACAGCTTCGGCGTGCTGGAGTGGCTATCGCGCAAGGCGCAGACCGCGGTCTTCTTCTTTTGGGGCCGCTGGGGCCTCCCGGTCCCGCACCGCGTCAACATCACCACCATCGTCGGCGACCTCATCCCGGTCCACTCCCGCGTCGCCTCCCCTTCGCAGGACCAGATCGACGACCTGCACGAGCGCATCCTGGACGGCTTCCAGGACGCCTTCGATTCGCACAAGGCCGCGCTCGGCTGGGGTTCCCGCAAGCTCCGCTTCGTCTGACCCGCTCTGCACCGCACCCGAGCGCGGCCACCCGCCCTGCACTTTCCCCCCCCAGGTCCCTGTACCATACACGTAGACGCTAACTTATCCTCCTCCTCCTCCTCCTTGTCCCGGCCGCGGTCGCTCCCCACGTCCCCGCACGTGTGCCTCCGGAGCGCGTTGGTCGTCACGTCCCTGTCGGTGTCCGGCCGGGTCTGGCGCCTCTGCGGCCTGAGAACCCGAAATCGGGTCCTCTTCCAGGCGGCTCGGCGTCCACGGAGGCAGGGCGCAGGTCCTCCCGCGCGCCGCTCTGCGCCCTCGCGCCCGCGGCCTCCTCGGCAGGCTCCGCTTGGCCGCCGCGCCGCGCGCCTGGCTGTGACTACTGCGCGACTCGGACGAGAAGAGCGCGCTCGTCCGCGCCTCTCTCCGCGCCGCGCCGCGCCGCCGCGCCGCAGACCCTGCTCGGAGCCGCGCGCGGGCGGCGGGCGCGGGCGGCGGCGGCGGCGCGCGGGCGCGGGCGCGCGGGCGCGCGGGCGCGGGCGCGCGCGGCGGCAAGGGGCGGGGGCGGCGCGGCCGGGGCCGGCGCCGGGCGTGGCTGCTGCGGTCGCTGACGCGGGCCGAGGCTGGGCCCGGCTCGGTAGCACGGCGAGGCGGAGGGGCAGGCCGAGCTGGCTAGCGCAAAGGGGGGGGCTGCCTTCCTTGCCTTCCTGCCTGCCTGCCTGCCTTCCCTTCCTGCCTGCCTTGCCTTGCCTTGCCTGCGCAGGGCGCTGTTGCGTTGCTTGAAGGAGGATGAAGTCCTTCAAGACGATCAAGCGCCGCTCGGTAGGTTCGTCGCGAGGGAGACGGAGCGCGTGCGGGTGAACGAAGTGGGTCTGACCAAGCAAGTGACGCAGGTGCAAAAGGCGCTGGTGACGTCCGGCAAAGCGGAACTCTCCCTGTATGACGCGCCGTTCGAGGCGGTCGTGGAGGAATTCATCAAGCTGGAGCGACAGCTGCTCAACATTCGCGCCAAGCTCAAGGAGGCGCGCAAGGCGACGGAGCGGTCCGACCTAGTGCATGCGGCGCTAGCGTACTACTTCGCGCAGCCCTTCTCGGACGGCCACCCGGGCGGCGGGGGCGAGGAGTACGGGTCAACGGCTGGCCCGGGCCACGAGTCGCATGAGGAGGCGGCGGCGGCGCCGTCAGCGCCGTCAGCCCCGCCGCCGCCGCCCGAGACCTTTGGGGGCACCTCGCACAGCCACGATGGCAGCGAGAGGATGGGGCGCAGCTCCGTGTCGTCGTCCGTGAGCACCGACGCGCCGCACGACTCAACGCGCGTGGCAGACGCCTTTGCGCGCCTGCAGAGCGAGGTGGAGGGGGCGTCGATGCGCGTGCTTCAGCTGGACGCGATCGAGGCGGTGGAGCAGATCCTGACGGATGAGTTTCCGCCGCGCAAGCGGCGCATTCGTGACGATGCCGGTCTCCGCACGGATGTGGAGTCGTACCGGCGGCGCGTGCGCGCGCTCAACGATAAGGGCCGCGAGGGCAACGACCCTAAGGTGCTCAAGTTCACGGCCAAGCTGGAGCAGGCGTCCAACCACTACCAGGAGCACCACCAGGTACTTCTTCAGGATCTGCGGCACTTTTGCGCTCAGCGCAAAGAGATGCTGCAGCCCATCTTCGCCGCCTTTGTAGCGAGTCAGCTGGAGATGCACGCCTTTATCTCGCACCAGCTGCGCGAGGCCATCGACCCGGCGTACTCACTCGACTCGCTCGAGACGGCGCGTGGCAAGATCCAAGACCTCGTGCTCACGGGCGACGTGGCCCCGCTCAAGCCCCGCAATAAGCCCGGCTTCTTCACGCGGGTTCAGGGCAAGTGGGCTGCGCGCCACCGCCAGCAGGGCACGCTGGGCCACACCACGGATGGCGCTGGCGTGAGCCAGCCCAACGGCGCGGACGCTTTGCCGCCGGGCAGCACCACGCCCGTCACCACAGACAATGCCTCGGCCGTGGAGGGCTTCTCAGCGAGCGCTGCGGCCTCCCAGCAGCACCAGGACCAGCAGCGGCGGCAGGATCAGTCGCAGTTCATGTATGCCTCGCCCGGAGCACAGTCTTCCCCGGGTTTCTCCGGCGGCAATTCTGTGCCTTTTGCCTCGCCCGGATCTGCTGGCACGGGCGACAGCGTGCACGAGGCATCCGTCGTACACTCCGGCCGCCGCTCAGTGGACGAGATTGACAGCGCCGCCGTGGAGATTGACTCGCCTGAAGGTGGCATCTCCCCGCCCACGGGCCACTCTGGCCTCTCGCCGCCGCATTCCGTCGGGACCGACGTGCACAGGACGCAGCGGAGCAGCAGCAACAATGGCGGCGCCAAAACCGGCACTGGTACCGGCACCGGCACCGGCACTGGTTCGTTCCGGTCGCCGGGGTCAAATCCGTCGCCGGCCGAGCTAGAGTCGCCCTCCATCCCGGATAGCGCGCTCCCGCAGCACTCCTCGGAGTCGCGCTCGCCGCAACCGGTCTTGGCCGACGACGGCAGTGAGCTGTACGTTGCGAGCTTCAACTTTGAGCAGGTTGATCCTGGGGACCTCGCTTTCCGCAAGGGCGACATCCTCAAGGTCGTTGAGAAGATCGACGATGGCTGGTGGCGGTGTGAGCTGAAAGGCCAGGAGGGCGTCGTACCCACCACCTACATCAAACGGTATGAGAAGTAGCTATTTTGACGACGATGATGGCCAAAAAGGGCGGCGATGATGGTGATGGTGATGGTGGTTAGAGGCAAGCGCACAGCCTGGCTGTGGCTTGCTGCTACAAAATAAATACTGCTAAGATACGACGGAATGGCGTGATGTACATGGTCTTGCGCCGGGCGACTCAGAGTCGCCCGCGCTCGTGGAGGAGCAACGGCGCCTCCTCTGCACGCTCGGTTTGGTCGAGACGGATATCCCGATGGAAATCAATGAGCAACGGCGGGCAACACTCGCAGCAGTAGGGGCCGCCCAGGTCGCCGTCCATGTACGGGTCGAGGCCCTTGAAGCTGAGCTTGACGACCAGGCTGGTGACAAGCATGAGAAGCGTGCCGCCAACAGCAACGATGAAAAAGGTGTCGAGGATGTCGAAGCGAACCTGGAAGCAGTCCTTCTCGAAGCCGGCGGCGTGAAGGATGTCGCACCACTTGGTATCGTCGGAGTTGAGAATCGTGGTGGTGATGGGGGGCATCTCGAGGTTGACCAAAAAGAGGGCCACGAGGAAAACCTCCCAGGCGCAGAAGCTCCCAAGCAAGCTGATGATTGTCATGAGTCGCGTATGCAGCTCCTTTGAGGCCGGCACGCAGAGGTCCACGAGGCAGATGATGGCGCGCAGGATGGGGCCAAAGACGCAGAAGAAGCCAAAGGTGCCCATGAGCAAGGCGTCAGCGCCGCCCGAGGCGCCCGTCACCTTTGTAAGCGTCCACATGGAGTAGGGTCGCTGCCAGTCGATGCCGATGATCTTGTGGGCCACGGCCGGCAGGCTACCGCGCACCTCGCGCTCCATGGTGGGCTCGAAGGCGCCCAGGAGCACGAGCACGAGCGTCACCAGCGCACTCAGGCCGAGGATGACATACTGGCGCATGGACCATACGCGGCGCGAGACACGGCGAATGAGCAGCACCGGCCGGGGCGCTGGCTTGAGCACAGGAGGGAGAAGGTCGTCGGCCGGCGGTAGGAGCGGAACCCGGCCGCTGCCACCGCCGCCGTTGGTGTCGTCGCCGCCTCCTGCCACCGAGCCGCCGCCCGCTGCGGCCTCAGGTCCGACGTCGACACGCGCTGTCGCGGAGGAGGCGAGCGGCGCGACGTCATCACCGAAGAGGTAGGCGGGCGAGCCGGTGATGCCGAGCGCGCCGGGCGGCGGCTGGCCGCGGCGCGCCCTGGCGTTGCGCGCCTTGGCGCGGTGGTCGAGCGCGTCGATGAAGAAGCTAAGCGAGAGCGAGACGATGACCGCGAAGCAGAAGACGTAGATACCGTGCAGACCTGCAATGCGAAGCTCCATGCGGCCATCCCCGTGGGACTCAATGCCGCGCAGCGCGCGCGCGCCGAGCGTTTCGACAGCGCCCGGGTTCTTGTACAACAAATCTGCCGTGCGCCTGCACGCGAGGCAAGTCACATCGTACCACTTGTCGCACTCGAGCTTGAGCGTCTTCTCGCAAAGCAGCTTCTCGAACTCGTCCATGGTGAGCGCGTTCTTGGCGATGGTGACAATCTCGGGGATCTCCTGGCGCAGGCCATCTAGAATGACGGCCGGCTCGAGGTCCAGGTCGAGATTGAGCACGCCGATCATGACGCAGACCACAAAGACGTCGGCCAGCGACCACTTACCAAACGTGCTGAGCCAGTAAAGCGCCGTGGTGCGCACGATCTCACTGTGCGGCACGAACCAGTACAGGTGCAGCAGGGCGAGCTTGAGATGCGGCCAGAAGCCCGAGAAGAGCACGAGGAGAACCGCAGCTAACCGCGCTCCAAACTTGGGGCCCAGATTGTGGGCGCGCCAAAGCTGCTCCACCGCATAGCCGTATGTAAAGGTCTCCACGTTCTTGTACTCGTGAATTTCCACGTGCAGCGGGTTCTCCAGACCCAGCTCGTTGAAGAGCGCCTTGCTCTCCAGCGTCGTCGCGTGCAGCGTCACGTTCACGTTCACGTTGTAGTACAACCGCCACATGGGGAATACCTGACCGTACACGAACATGAGGTGCGCCAGCAGCATGAGGAAGGACACCATGTACAGCGCGAGCCGCGGCGTCGTGCGGTAGAACGCCAGCGAGTACGAGAGGTCCCCCTTGTACAGCAGCGCGGCACGCGGGTTGAACTCCGTCGGCGTCATCGAGCTGTTCGACTCGCTCTCCTCCGCCGCCTCCTGCTCGTTCCGCGCCGCGGGCGCTTGCTCCTGCGCGCCGCCGCCGCCCGCCGCCTCCACGTCCTGCTGGTCGCGCCTCATGTTCTCCACCTCGCGCGCCGCGCCGTGCTGCCTGCTCGCCCTCTCGCGCTCGCTGGCCAGTCCCAGCGCCGCCGCCGCCGCCGTTGCCGCCGCCTCCGAGGCGCAGCCCGCGCCCGCGCCCGCGCCCGCGCCCGCCGCCGCCGCCGCCGCCGCCGCCGCTTCGTGCGCGAGTTGCACGTTTCGTTGCGAGGCGCGCTCCGACTCCGGGTCGGCCACGGGTGCAGCGGCGCCAGTGGACTTCGCCACGGCGGGCCTGCGCCTCGCCGCCGTGCAGCGCAGCGCTGCGCAGGCGCGAGGCGGAGCGCCGCCAGCGCAAGCAGAGGCACTGGCGGACCGCAGCCAACACAGGTTTGCGATACCTTGCCATTGTCTTCAAGGTCAGTCAGTGGCAGGCGGCGAGACGAGTTTAGAGGGAGTTCAATCAACTACATGTCCCATGACCAGGAGCGGTCCCATGGCGGGGAGGTGCTGGCGTACAACCTGATGGCGCACGCGCAGGGCGGGCGGGAGGACGTGCTCGAGGAGCGCGACGTCCACGTCCACAAACAGCTTCAAGCAGCGGCGCCACCGATGCGGTGCAGTGCGGTGCAAGCACCAGCCTGACGGTGAGGAGTGGCGGGCCCACACCTGTTGTGCCGGATGGTTGCGAGACCGCCGTAGCGGTGTGCCGCCATTGGCATGTGGCTGGCAAGCTGGTTGGGCGGCGAGCAAGGAATCGATCGAAAGGCACGAGTAGGTGGACATCTCAGCCCGGGGAGTACGATGCACCTCCGTCTGCAAGCGAATGAGGGGAGAGCTGACGTCTTCGGACCTCCGAGCTGGCGCGGATGCAACTGCAGTGGCAATCTGGCCGGCCTGCATGCGACGAGCTGGACCTCCCCTGCAGCCTGGAGAGGTCTCGGAGCTCCACAGGGTCCGTTCGCTCGAGGTCTTTGCGCATTGCTGCGAGCAGGAGGCCGTTTGTCGCGGCAGGTTTGAGGAAGACCCTGGCCAGCCGCAGTGCAGTAGTTGATGGGACGCGCACCAACCGTGGCCAGTCGAGAGATCTCGTCTGGCTCGACCTGGCTCGACCCAGCTCGACCTGGCTCGACCTGGCATGGGCGGCCATCGGCTCCACGACCGAAGTGAGCAGCCGCACACCAGGTCAGCTAACTGCGTCTGCGTTTTTGGCTGGTCCCGGGCCGTAGCGATCCGCCGAGGTGACCGCTGCGGTGCGGTGCGGTCCGCCTGCTCCGAGGAAATGTGCTCGGCTCGCTCCGCATCGGCACGGCTCTCTAACCGAAAAGGCCACTCCCGCGGCGCAATCGCTCGGCACTCGACTCGGAGCGCGGCACGCGCTGTAGGTCGCCTGGTATCGCCGCTTCGGCGAAGCAAACCGCAAACGAGAGTCGGCAAGGTCCCGCGAGGAACAATGGGCGCCGCCAGGACTGCGCTCCTACAGCTGTTGGTGATGGGGCCCGCGCTGGTTGCGGCACTCACGCAGCCCGAGCAAGACATTCTTGCCGCCCTCGGGGAAGGTGATGAGGTCTCGCCGGAACAGCCATGGCACAAGACGCTCCTGGAGGTCCACCACATCAGCTTCGAGAAGCACGAGGACCACGCTGGCGTCGTGCGCGTCGAGTGGACCGATGAGACGGGCGCACGCTCCACGCTCGAACAGACCGTGCGCCGCGTGCGCGGCCTCTACGCCCCGGACGCGCGCCTGCTCACCAGCGACGGCGAGGAGCTCTCCTCCGGCGAGGGCGACGCACTCTACACCTTTCGCGCGCAGGAGACGCACCACTCCGTGGTTGTCGGTGTCAATCCGGAGCATGATCGCCGCCTCAGCGTCTCGTACCACCGCCTCGGCCGCCCGATGCTCGAGTTCATGCACCACAGCGAGGTGGTGCAGGAGATGGGCGCGTCGCGCTTCCGCGCGCTCCGCGACTCGGACGAGGAGGTTGACGAGGACGCGCACTTTGGCCTCGTGCACGACTTCGGCTTGGGGCCAGTCGACAGCGAGACGGACGCCGAGCTGCGCCGTGCTGTCGGCAACGCGACCAGTGTCCCGCCGCGCAAGCTGCAAGACGCCTTCAAGCCCCGCGATGTAAACGTGGACCCGTACCGGGACGAGCTGGCGTACTTTCCAACCTGTTACCCGCACGACATCAAGCGCCAGGTGGTGGACATTGGACTCATGACGAGCCGCAGCCTGTGGGAGTCGCGCGGCAAGCCGAGCATGGCGAAATTGCAGGCCGACTTCGAGGCCATCATCGTGCGCGTGAGCGAGCTGATGGAGCTGCAGCTGAACTTCGCCGTGCGCATTCGGCGCGAGATGTTCGCTGGCAACGTCGTGCCGGAGGACTGGCACGAGGTCTTCCACTTCTCGACGGAGCACGGCACCTGTCCGGACCCGCCCATCCTGATTCGCAAGAAGCTGTGGACCTTCCCTCAGACCATGGGCTGGGAGGAGAACGTTGCAACGTGGATTTTTGTACATGGCTGTTTCTCAAATGGCGGCGGTTTTGCGCAGTCCGGCTCTATGTGCCGGAGCCCGATTCGCAAGGCAGATGCCAAGGGCTCCACGTGCCAGACCAAGCGGCTCTCCTTCCGCGTCATTGCTCATGAGTTCGGCCATGCGATGGGTCAGCCGCACACCATGGAAAACGGCGAGTGCAACACGGGCGGTCTTATGGACTACTGCAGCGGCAAGATCCGCGGCACCAACCGCTATGCCTACAACCTCCTCGGTAAGCCGGTCACTTGTATGCGCCTGCAGAACGCCTTTGAGAAGCGCATCCCGGAGTGCCCCTACTGGCGCAACGCCACCGGCCCGCTCGCCTGCGGCGACCGCTACCTTTTGGACGAGGAGGAGTGCGAGTGCGAGGACGGCGCTACGTCCTGCGCCGGCTGTACGGAGTGCGCTTTGACAAACTCGCAGCGCGAGTGCTCCACGTCGACGTTCTACATGCACCCCAAGGACGCGCCGGCCCAGTTGGTGAAGGGTGGCAGCTACTCGAGCCCGGAGTGCTGCTCACCGGAAGGCATCCTCGCGGACGCGACGACGACCTGCACAACGCCGCAGGGCGATGCGGGCCGCTGCAGCTTCGGCCAGTGCGTGAGCGAGTGCGCGGCGTACGACATGGATGTGCGCGGCGTGCAGAACGGCGGCTGTTTGCAGAAGTGCAAGCCGAGTGGCGGCTCATGCAGGGCGGACTACTACGGCAAGAACGAAGACCGCTACGCCGGCGAGGTGGCGGACGGCACGCGGTGCACGCTTGGCAGTGGCAAGACGGGCTGGTGCGTTCACAGCGAGTGCGTGCCGACGAGCTCGCCGCTTGAGTCGCCCCGTGCCGCCATCAGCGGTCAGCAGCGCACGCGCGCGCCGACGGTGCGGCCGACGGCGTACCCGACGACGCCGGCGCCGACGCTGTACCCGACGAAGGAGCCCACGAACCCGACCATGGCGCCGACGAAGCGGCCCACGAGTCCCCCGACGTTGCGGCCGACTCGGGCGCCTAAGACGCCGCGGCCAACCAAGGCGCCGACACCAAAGCCGACGCGCCGGCCCACGAACGCGCCGACGCCGCGGCCTACCAAGCCGGCGCCCACGCCGCGCCCCACCAAGGCGCCCACGCCGAAGCCGACGCGGCGGCCCACGAAGGCGCCGACGCCCCGCCCCACCAAGGCAGCGCCTACGCCGCGTCCCACCAAGTTCCCAACAAACTACCCGACGCGGGCGCCCACCACGCGATGCGACGGCGTCTGCGACGAGCGGCAGGCGACGGGCAGCGCCAAGTGGCGCAAGATCCGCTGCCTGGATGAGGCCGCGCAGGCCGCGGGACCGTGCCGCTGCACCTTCGTCGGCCGCCAATGCCGCGACGCCGACCTTTTCGACTAGCTAGGCCAAGACGAGATCGCTCCGCTGGTGTTTGACTCCATGTAGCTAGCTGACTTCAAACGAATGTTTGCGTCTGAATGACCTTCATTGCGGCAGCTGCTCGCTCCAGCGCGCAAAACCCTCTTCATTCGCCAAGATCGAAAAAGGGAGAAAGTCCAGGTCGACTATCAGGGTACCAACCTCATCGCCAACCATACTGCAGACGATGACTCACATGCACGCACGCACGCACGCACGGACGCACGCATGCACGACGACCAAGGAGGCACCTCAGCTTACGACGTACTACGGCGCGTCCCACGCCACTGCAAGCGTCCCACTAGCTGAGCCCACCCATCTGGGTTCTACCAAAGCCAACCAAAGCCAAGCGACCCCGCCACTGGCGGCCTCGGTCGTCTCCGAGACCGCCGCTCGGCCGAAGGCGGCGCGCGCGGGGCGCCTCCGAAACGGAGCCTGTAGCTAGGACTCGCGGCGCCTCGGTCTGCCCGCCGCTCGCGTTGCTGGCGCCCAGCTCGCCGCCCCACCGGCCGGGGATCAGCGCTGCCTTCGGGCCCAGGCGAGGCGCCTCCGAGTTGGGTGGCGATGGCCGCAACAACGGGCGAAGAGCGGAGCCTGACCGAGGCTGGCCGGAGCGCTGCTCCGAGTCGTCGTGGAGAGGAGGCCGGCGACGTTACGACGCGGCGGCGCCAGTGCCCGGTGCCCGGTGCACTTACGCTACCAGTCTGTCTGCCTGGGAGCAAACCTGTTTGGTTCGTGACTTTGCCCAGCTTCTGGTGACGGGGAGGTCGTCACTCGCCACCGCTGGGTTCGGTCGAGCGCGTGCACAGTTAGCGCGCGGCACGGCTCCTTGGCCGACGCGCAAATGACCGCAGCCTCCAGGGCGCTGTCTGCAAGCAAATCCGAAACTAACTTACTGTCGGCGGCGGGTCGGCGGGACCACCGCGACGGCTGTCTGCCCACGCGCTTGCCAGGTTGACTTCGGACGAGCATGAGGGCTGCGGCGATGCTGCAGCTGGCGCTCATCGGTGCGGTCTGGAGGCCCGTGCTGATCGAGGCCCTGCTCAAGCCGGACCAAGACTTCGTCGACGGCCTTGGCCCGGCCCAGCCGTGGCACAAGACGCTCCTGGAGGTCCACCGCATCAGCTTCGAGAAGCACGAGGACCACGCTGGCGTCGTGCGCGTCGAGTGGACCGATGAGACGGGCGCACGCTCCACGCTCGAGCAGACCGTGCGCCGCGTGCGCGGCCTCTACGCCCCGGACGCGCGCCTGCTCACCAGCGACGGCGAGGAGCTCTCCTCCGGCGAGGGCGACGCACTCTACACCTTTCGCGCGCAGGAGACGCACCACTCCGTGGTTGTCGGTGTCAATCCGGAGCATGATCGCCGCCTCAGCGTCTCGTACCACCGCCTCGGCCGCCCGATGCTCGAGTTCATGCACCACAGCGAGGTGGTGCAGGAGATGGGCGCGTCGCGCTTCCGCGCGCTCCGCGACTCGGACGAGGAGGTTGACGAGGACGCGCACTTTGGCCTCGTGCACGACTTCGGCTTGGGGCCAGTCGACAGCGAGACGGACGCCGAGCTGCGCCGCGCTGTCGGCAACGCGACCAGTGTCCCGCCGCGCAAGCTGCAAGACGCCTTCAAGCCCCGCGATGTAAACGTGGACCCGTACCGGGACGAGCTGGCGTACTTTCCAACCTGTTACCCGCACGACATCAAGCGCCAGGTGGTGGACATTGGACTCATGACGAGCCGCAGCCTGTGGGAGTCGCGCGGCAAGCCGAGCATGGCGAAACTGCAGGCCGACTTCGAGGCCATCATCGTGCGCGTGAGCGAGCTGATGGAGCTGCAGCTGAACTTCGCCGTGCGCATTCGGCGCGAGATGTTCGCTGGCAACGTCGTGCCGGAGGACTGGCACGAGGTCTTCCACTTCTCGACGGAGCACGGCACCTGTCCGGACCCGCCCATCCTGATCCGCAAAACGCTGTGGACCTTTCCGGAAACCATGGGCTGGGAGGAGAACGTCGCGTCATGGATTTTTGTACATGGTTGTGCCTCTGATGGAGGTGGCTTCGCGCAGGCTGGGTCCCTGTGCCGGAGCCCGATTCGCAGCGCAGATGCCAAGGGCTCCACGTGCCAGACCAAGGCGCTCTCCTTCCGCGTCATTGCGCATGAGTTCGGCCACGTTGTCGGCCAGCCACACACCATGGAAAACGGCGAGTGCAACACGGGCGGCCTCATGGACTACTGCAGCGGCAAGATCCGCGGCACCAACCGCTATGCCTACAACCTCCTCGGCAAGCCGGTCACTTGCATGCGCCTGCAGAACGCCTTTGAGAAGCGCATCCCGGAGTGCCCCTACTGGCGCAACGCCACCGGCCCGCTCGCCTGCGGCGACCGCTACCTTTTGGACGAGGAGGAGTGCGAGTGCGAGGACGGCGCTACGTCCTGCGCCGGCTGTACGGAGTGCGCCTTGACGAACCCGCAGCGCGAGTGCTCCACGTCGACGTTCTACATGCACCCCAAGGACGCGCCGGCCCAGTTGGTGAAGGGTGGCAGCTACTCGAGCCCGGAGTGCTGCTCGCAGGGAGGCATCCTCGCGGACGCGACGACAACCTGCACGACGCCGCAGGGCGATGCGGGCCGCTGCAGCTTCGGCCAGTGCGTGAGCGAGTGCGCGGCGTACGACATGGATGTGTGCGGCGTGCAGAACGGCGGCTGTTTGCAGGAGTGCAAGCCGAGTGGCGGCTCATGCAGGGCGGACTACTACGGCAAGAACGAAGACCGCTACGCCGGCGAGGTGGCGGACGGCACGCGGTGCACGCTTGGCAGTGGCAAGACGGGCTGGTGCGTTCACAGCGAGTGCGTGCCGACGAGCTCGCCGCTTGAGTCGCCCCGTGCCGCCATCAGCGGTCAGCAGCGCACGCGCGCGCCGACGGTGCGGCCGACGGCGTACCCGACGACGCCGGCGCCGACGCTGTACCCGACGAAGGAGCCCACGAACCCGACCATGGCGCCGACGAAGCGGCCCACGAGTCCACCGACGTTGCGGCCGACTCGGGCGCCTAAGACGCCGCGGCCCACCAAGGCGCCGACACCAAAGCCGACGCGCCGGCCCACGAACGCGCCGACGCCCCGCCCCACCAAGGCAGCGCCTACGCCGCGCCCCACCAAGTTCCCAACAAACTACCCGACGCGGGCGCCCACCACGCGATGCGACGGCGTCTGCGACGAGCGGCAGGCGACGGGCAGCGTCAAGTGGCGCAAGATCCGCTGTCTGGACGAGGCCGCGCAGGCCGCGGGGCCGTGCCGCTGCACCTTCGTCGGCCGCCAGTGCCGCGACGCGAGCCTCTTCGCGTGACCCCGCGAGAGTAGGCTAGCTAGATGTGACACACTTTATAATTAGATGGAGCAGAGCAAATGGGAGTCCGCCAGCTGGCCGCTCGGCGTCGCGAGAGCATGCGATCTCGCCTTTTCAGATCCTTTCAGACCAACTCGGCCAGCGCAGACTGTACCTTGGCCGGGTCACGGTGGGCGCGCACACAGGAGAGCTCGAGCAGGTGCGCCAGTACGATCTCGCTCACGCCTTGCGCGTCGCGCGAGTCCTCGGTGCTGCATGCCGCTCGCAGACTGCGGAAGGCGGCCTTGTGAATGGCAGTGGCGGCCGACGCGGACGTCGTGGCGGCTTGCGTTGCCGTGACCTCTGCGGCGTCCGCTGCGCCATAGAGTGGCTCGTAGCGTGAGGTGAGCAGGTCGCGCACGAAGGAGCGCGCATCGCGGCCGACGCAGTCCATGGCCAGGTCATTGAGCGCCGCAGGATCGCCGAGTGCGAGCGGCCGCGCGAAGCAGCTGCCCGCCATGCTCGCAACGGGACTGACCTCGAAGGCATTCACCGAGACGGAGGGCGAGAGCGCCTCGGTCTCGTGGAACCAAAAGGACGGGATGCGGATGGCGTCGCCGGGCTCCAGGACCACCTCCAAGGCGGCCTCTTCGAGCTGCGGCCAGAGCGGGAAACGCGCCGTGTCCGGGGCGTCGCTATCCACCTGTGACTTGCGCGCGCGGGGATGCGCGTCCGGGAACACGTGCATGGCAAAGTGCGCCGTGGGCGCGTGGATGCGCACGCGCTTGCGGCCGCGCAGCTGCACGAGCTCGTTGTCAAAGGCGTCGTAGTGCGCGCGCGTGCCGCAGCCTTCACTCGACACCCACACGGCGGACGCCGTGCCGGGCGGCCCGGCCACCGGCCCCGTGAAGTACACGTGCTGGCCACCACTCGCCTGCTCCACCTCGCGCAGCACCTCCGCCCACGGCCGCTGCTCGACGGCGTCCGCCTCGTCCGCGAGCATGTCCGCGTTGCCCGTCTCGTTGTACATGAACCAGCGGTCCGCGCTGCGCTTGACGGCCACGGCTGCCTCCGGCGCGCGCGACCCCAGCACGCCCTCCAGCGTCCACGGGCGCTCGCGCGCCGCGCCGCGCGCCACGCTCAGAGCGCGCCGCATCGTCGCCGTGCCTCGCGCCGTCTGCCAGGCAAGCCATGCCAAGCCAAGCCGAGGCATGCAGGCCGAGGCAAGGCAGGCCAAGGCAAGCCAAGCAAAGGCAAGTAACGTAACATCAACCAAGCAAGCCACCGCAGGGAAGCACGCGCCTGCCAGAGGCAGTTCAAGACGCTTCTAGACGCTTCAAGACCTTCTGATCAAGACGCATCAAGACGCATCAAGACAGCCGAAGCCGCGTTCCCAAGCTCAAGAAGCTTGAGCTGGAGCCCGTCACAGTCAGGCGACAAGGCGCTTGCTGCCTGCGCCTTCCAGACGACTGCCAGTGGGCTCGCCGCGGCTCGCCAGGGCTTGCCGGCGTACAGCGACGGAGAAGCGCTCGCTGCCAGCAGCCAGTGGTCCGTGCGGCGCGCGCGTCCGTCACGGTCCGTGCGGTGACGGCCGTGCCTCCAGCTCTGGCACGGTGGACCGCCCCGTTATCGGTGGGCCGCCGCAGGCCATCCTCTGAGGTCAAGTCACGGGCCGACGTACGAGCTGGCCGAGCACAGCGCCGCCTTCAAGGTGCGGCTTCGCTTCGCTCACCTCGATCGCGTGCGGCTTCGCTTGCGGCGGACTTTTCCGCCGCGCTCGCTCGCTCGCTCGCTCGTGAGCCTCCTGCCGCCCTCGCCCGCGGGCTCCTCCTCCCTCTCGTTTCTGGGCTCGCCGCCGTGCTCGGCCACGCGCCCCAGCGCGCGCCCGGCGACCGCGACGCGACCCCGAGGCGCCGCTCGCCCGCCGCCGCCGCCGGCTGCCGGGCGCCGGGCCCGCCTCGGCCCCGCCTTGTTCGATGCTCGCCGGCCAGGAGGACCTGGGCTCGATTCCGAGCACGAGCTCGAGCAGGAGCACGAGCACGAGCAGGAGCAGGAGCAGGAGCACGAGCAGGAGCAGCGCCGCCAGCGCGTGCGCGTGGGACCGCGCGGTGGGTCCGCATGATCGGTACCGGCGCCGCCATAGATCCGGCAGGCGGACCGCGCAACCCGGGATCTGGCGCTGGGCTCGCCCAGTGGAGGCCCAGTGGCGGCCCTCCCGCGCGGGCGACGCGGGGCGCGGCTGCTTCCCCCTGCCGCCACTGGGGATTTCTGTGCACCGGCCACCTAAAGGTGGTGGAGCTGTGGGGGCGCGCGAAGGGGGGAAGGAGAAATTCCCCCCTCCTCCGGAAGGATGCAGGCCCTCACAGAGGGAATAATCGTCCCGGCAAAACGAGAAGGAATGGAGCGACCCAACCACCCAGTGGGGGCGCCTCAGAACGGGCTGGGACGGAGGCGGGCGCTGAGGGGCGCTCTGATCGGCCAGTGGAGGGAGGGGGCGGCGGCGGCAGAGGGGAGAGGGGCGGGTTGCGCGGCGCGCGGGCCAGAGGGAAAGCATCGCGGGAGTCCGGCGGCGGCGCGGCGGCCCAGACCGCCTTCCGCGCGCGCCCTCCCGCCCGCCCGCCCGCGCGCGCCGCCGCCGCCGCGCCGCGGAAGACGAGGAAGGCTCGCACGCACGCG
>JABLUY010000350.1:0-28896 GCA_013306675.1 Thraustochytrium sp. TN22 | reverse complement strand
GCGGCGGCGGCGGCGGGCGCGGTTGGCGGCGGCAGCGGCGGCGGCGGCGGCGGCGGCGGCGTGCCGGCGTGCCGGCGGGCGGGCGGGCGCGGCAGCATGTTCGCGCTGAGTCAGTTCTACATCCTGTCGCCGCGCGGCGACACCATCATCTCGAGGGACTTCCGCAACGACGTGGCCAAGGGGTCGGCGGAGATCTTCTTCCATAGCGTGAAGTTCTGGAAGGGCGACGGCGGGACTGAGGCGCCGCCGTGCTTCTTCTTGGATGGCGTGAACTACATCTTCATCAAGCAGAACGGGCTCTACTTCGTCTGCACGACCAAGTCCAACGTCTCGCCGAACTTCACGCTGGAGCTGCTGGCGCGCCTGGCGAAGCTCTTCAAGGACTACTGCGGCGTGCTGTCGGAGGAGGCCATCCGCAAGAACTTCGTCCTCATCTATGAGCTGCTGGACGAGGTGCTGGACTTTGGCTACCCGATGGTGACCTCGACCGAGCAGCTCAAGGTGCACGTGCACAACGAGCCCGTGGTGGTTGACAGTATCAAGCAGGCCAACGCATTCAAGATGCCGACCATGCATCAAAAGACCACGCCGTCCTCCTCCGTGTACAAACCGGTCACGCTGGCCGCAAAGTCCGGCAAGGAACGCAACGAGATCTTCGTGGACATCTTGGAGCGCCTCACCATGCTCTTCAATGGCAATGGCTACACGCTGTCGGCGCATATCGACGGCAGCATCGTCATGAAGAGCTACCTCTCGGGCAACCCACCGCTGCGCTTGGCGCTCAATGAGGACCTGGTCGTCGGCAAGGGCGCCGGTGCCAACAGCTACGGCTCCGTGGTGCTCGATGACTGCAACTTCCACGAGTGCGTGCAGCTCGATGACTTCGAGTCCATGCGCCTCCTTTACTTCGTGCCGCCCGACGGCGAGTTCGTGCTCATGAACTACCGCGTCACCGGCGACTTCGTCGCGCCCTTTCGCATCTACCCACACATTGAGGAGAACACGCCCACGCAGATTGAAATCGTCGTCAAGGTGCGCGCCGACTTGCCCGAGGCCAACTTCGGCGTCAACGTGCAGGTCACCCTTCCAGTGCCTTCGCGCTCCAACGGCGTCAGCAATCGCCTCGACTCGGGCGCCGCGGCCGCCGGCCAGACCGCCGAGTACCGCGTCAAGGACCACAAGGTCATCTGGACCATCAAGAAGTTCAAGGGCGGCGCCGAGCACACCTTGCGCGCCAAGGTGGACCTCAAGGAGCCCATGTCCCCGGCGCTGCGCCGCGAGATCGGACCCATCTCGCTCTCCTTCGAGGTGCCCATGTTCAACGCGTCCAACCTCCAGGTCAAGTATCTCCGCATCGTCGAGGCGCATCGCACCTACAACCCGCACCGCTGGGTCCGCTACGTCTCGCAGAGCGCCAGCTACGTTTGCCGCCTCTCCACGAACTAGCTTGAGCGACCAGGTGACCGAAGCAAGCTTGGCCAGGCTTGAGTAGACAGCCGGCCCGGAGCTCTTTTTGTTTACTCTGAAGCGATCGACGATAACATAACCTAGTAGAGCTGTCGCTGCCTGCTGTTGTTGCCTGCTGTTGCTGCCTCGTGCTGCTCTTGCTCTTGGTGCTGGTGCCAGGTGCTGCTTGTGGACACTGCCGGCTTGTGCCTGCCAGACCGCTGGCGCTGATTGCTTGGTGCGCCCCGGTGGCCACTGGCTTTCTGCTGCCTTGGGCCGTCAAAGCAGCACAACGCACGTCGTGTTTGTACGTTTACTTCTACACAGTCAAGAGTAGCGGCCGGCGTCGGCACTGGCGGCGCCGAGCGAGCGCTGGCGGCGCTGCCAGAGAATGGCGCCGTGCAGTGCGTACGCAAAGGCGGCGAGCTCCGGGACGTCGGTGGCGCCAAACTTGCAGAGCCGACGGCTGCGGCGCAGCGACGAAAACTTGGTCGGCGCCGAGTCCTCGCGGTTCGGATCCAGAATGTTCTCCTTGAAGGTGGTGAAGAAGACGTTTTCCGCGTCGTCTGCGACCGAGTAGGTGCGCTTGGGCGCCGGCTTGTCGACCGCCATGCACTGATGCAGCGGAAAGGTGAGCCGGGCGCCCGCACCACATTCGTACTCGGTGCTGTTCTCGTAGAGCCGCAGCGAGGACCGGTCCAGGCGGAAGAACATGGGCTTCCACTTGCGGAAGAGCTTCTTCTTGGAGACGCGCACCAAGATCTTGCCCAGCAGCTCCTTGCCCGTGAACACAAAGGTCGCCGGCAGGGGTTCTGGGTAGCCGCCAGCGCGTGGGTGCGGCGTGGACTGCAGCTGTGATTCGGAGGCCACCAGGCTCTGTGCGCGTGCGGCCGTGTTTGGGTCCTGCAGTCGCTCCTCGTCGCTGTCCACCATTGTCGACGTCTCTAGCGCGTTGCCGGCCTCGCTCGACGCGTCCGAGTCGTCGTCCGAGGCAGCCTCGTGCGCAGCGACCTGGCGCGCTTGCGCCTGGGCCTTTGCGTGCGCCGCCTGGGCTTGAGCCTGTGCGGAGACGCGCGCTTGCTGAGCAGCGTAGGCTGCAGCCGCCATGGAGCGCTCGCTCGCCTGCTTTTCCATCGCAGCTCGCTCGCGCTGCGAGTACTCGGCGGCGCGCCGCTGCGTCATGTTCTCGTAGCTCACCGCCACAGCGGTCACCATGCTGCGGTCGTCGAAAAACTCCAGCTTGTCCAGCGCAGAGTTCACGCGCTGCGGCTCGCGCGCCGTCAGCACCTGCAACGCCGAGAACTCCGACTGGCTCAGCAAGCCGCGTTGCGACAGTCTGTTGAGCCGCTGCACGATGGACGAGACCGACATCTTCTCCAGCGCGTCAGACGCCGTGCCCGTCAACGGGTCAAAGTGCGCCAGCCAGTCCTTGCTGCTCTGGTCTGCACCCGACGCAGGCTGCGTTGCGGACGAGTAAGACGAGTATTGTTGCTGCTGCGGCTGGGGAGCCGGCGGCTGGGATACCGGCGTCTGCCACGAGGACTGGGGCGCTTGCCACGACGAAGGCGCCTGCCAAGATTGGTGCTGTCCTTGTTGCTGCGGGGGCTGCTGCCAAGGCTGCGGCTGTTGCTCCCACGATGGCTGCGGCTGTTGCTCCCATGACGGCTGCGGCTGTGGCTGCCAGGGCGGCTGCTGCGACTGCTGCTGCTGCCACGAGGGCGCCTGAGGCTGATAGTGCTGCTGCTGCTGCTGCTGCTGCTGCTGCTGCTGCTGCTGCTGCTGTGGCGGCGGCGGCTGGCCATACGAGTGCTGCGGCTGGCCGTACGACGGCTGTGAGTACCCGCCCGCACCGCTGCTGTAGCTGCTGCTTGCGTAGCCACCGCTGCCGGCGTTCGCGCCGCTCGCGCCATCTGCAAGGTGATGGCCGCCGGCGTAGCCGCCGTAGCCATGGCTCATGGTGGCCTGCGCCCTGCTGGCGCCGCTCCCTCCCGGGCCGTACGCTCGCGCCGCGCCGCTCCGCTCCGGCCCGCCGCGCACGCGCTGCCCTGCGCCGCGTCTCTGCCCTGCGCCGCGTCTCTGCCTGCACAACTTGAAGGCAAGGAGCGCCGCGCTTGCCTGCCCGAGCTGAGACAAACTGTGCTCACTGCGGCAGCCCTACGAGCGCGCTGGCGGCCGCGGGCCTTCTGATACAGAGGGCAGCCAGGCCGGCACAAGGACGCGCGCCCGGGCGAGGCCAAGCATCGCGGCGCGGGCTTGCAGCTCGCTCGTCGTGACCTCGACGAGGACGATCGATTTGCTGCTGGACCCGACGTACGAGCGAACGAAGAGAGAGAGAGAGAGAGAATGAGAGCCTGAGAGAGAGGGGGAGAGATCAAAAGTGAGCCCGGCCAGGGATTCGAGCCACTCAGCCAACCAAGAGGCCGCAGTCAGTCAACAACACTGCTGCGGGTCGATGTCACGAGCTTCAAGTTGCACTCCGAGTCCGAGTCTCAGCGCCCCTTGGCGTCAATCGAGCTGCCGTCCCAGCTCAGCTCGATCGTCGTCAGCGACACCGACTCGGCCACTGGACAGGCCCTCGCCTTGCTCAAGTTCTACCAAAGTCGGCAGGCCGCCTTGCCGCGCCGCAGCCAGCTAGCCCGCGCTGCAGCCCGCGCTGCAGGCAAGCATCCGCTCCAAGTCGCGGCAGCTCGGCTCGCATCACTGCGAGCCCCCTGCGAGCTCGCCGGCTTTCCTCTCGATCACGCTCTGCTCAGGCTCCGCGCGGGTCCTCCGCGTCCACGAGCGGCTCCGCCTCCCGCGCCGCGCCGCCGGCCGCCGCCGCCAGCAGCAAAGCAAAGCTTGCGTGGCTCCCGCGGCCGCCAGCCACCCGGCTCGCAGCTCTGCGCCTTCCAGCTCGCGCCGCGCTCGGGCCGGCCGCCGGCGCGGCGGCGAGCGCCGTGACCACGCAGCGCCGGGCAGGTCGGCGGACGAGCTCGCCGCCGGCGCCGCCCGCGTTCGCCGCTGCGCCTCGAGGCCGCGGGCCTCGCGGCGGGCGGCGCGGCGCGCTCGCCGCGCAGATAGCTCGCTAGCTGCCAGGAGCGGCGCGTGCGGCGCACTGTCCTCGGCAGCGCCGCGCAGGACGTGGCTGCCAAGTTCAAGTTCAAGTTGCAGGAGCGCAGTGGCGCAGTGGCGCGCGGTGTTGGCGAGTCGCCGCGAGTCGGCGCGGCCCTCGGGCGACGCGGGCCCAGGCAGGGCCGGCGGCCACGGCAGGTACGGCGCGAGGCAAAGGACGAACGAGCGGGCCGCGCCGGCGCGCGCGGCGCGCGGCGATGGCGGAGGACGCGGCGGCGCGGCGCGCGGCGGCGGGCGCGCGGCGGCTGGCGGCGGAGGCGGACCAGCTGGTGGTGGTGCTGGCGGAGCTGGGCGAGGAGGCCGAGGATGGGAGCCTGGTGGTGAGCTTTGGCGAGGTGTTCGCAGAGTACCAGCGCAGCGACATGCTCGTGGGCATGCTCAAGGCTGCGAGGAGACGCGGCCTGGTAGAGTACGAAGGAGAGGGCCTGCTGCTGCAGGGCACGCACGATGACACGCTCATCCGCGTCACGCCGGCAGGCTTCGACAGGGCCGTGCAGGTCGACGCGGAGGCCACGGCCGCGGCCGCGGCCGCGGCCGGCGGCCGCGCGTCCATGCGCAGGGAGTCCAGACTCATGGCGGCCCGCAAGTCGCGCGGGCTGTCGGTGCCCGCGCGCTGGACGCGCATGCGTGAGAGCGCCTCCCGGTCGCCCTCGGTGGTTTTTGTGGGCTCTGTCTCGGTGCCGCCGCCTACCATGAACTTTTGGGCCGACCAAGGCAGCGGCAGCGGCAGCGGCAAGACCAGTGAGAGCAGCAGCGCGGACGCCGCGAGCATCGGCAGCAAGACGTCCACGGGCAGCGGCGCGAGTGGCTCCAGTGGCGCCAGCTTCCAAGACCAGCTCTCACATGTTGTACATCAGCGGTCGCAGAGTGCCGATATCGAGCGCACGCGGGAGGCTACATCGCGCATCTCGGAGGCGCGCCGCGCCAAGAGCGCCGCGCCCATGGGTCGCCCGGTTTCGCTGTCGCCCGGCAGCACGATGCGCTCCACTGTCAGCTTTTCCGCTTACGAGGCGCCGGTGAACCACGGCAACATCGGCAACAAGGCACGCTACTCCAAGACGCCCAATCTTAAACGCTTTCTCTCGACACCGCCCCGCAACTACGCAACCACGGGCTACCCGGATCCCAAGTTTGTCCTCGGCGAAAATGCCGCACGCCACCTGCAAAACAGCCAGGCCAACCGCGGCAAGCTCGCCGGCCTGCGTGCGTCCATTCGGAGCACAGCGAGCGGTCTCATGAAGAGGCTCTCAAGCCCACGCCCCTCAGCGGACCTCCCCGAGCCCGCCATGGACTATGACGATTACGACGAAGATGAGGAGGTAGACGAGGACGAGCAGCAGCAGCAGCAGCAACGACAACAAGAGGAGGAGGAGGAGGAAGCGCATGCCGCCGCCGCCACCACCCCAGACCACGAGCACGAGGACGGCACAGACGCGGAGGACGGCACAGACGCGTCCTGGTCCTCGGACTCCTCGGCCGCCTCGCAGACCGCCGTGGACGCCGCGGCCGAGAACCGCCGCGGGCGCGACCCGCTGCAGACGCGCGCCATGGCGCTGGCCGCCGACGAAGAGGCTCGCCACAAGCGCCGATCCTCGCGCCGCCATCGACAGTCGCCTCGCCTGCCCGAGCAAGAAGAGGCGCCGCTCGCGACCGAGGGCGCCCGCATCGAGGACTGCCCGCAAAAGGCCTCACGCGGCCATTCGCGCGGCCGGCGCTCCTTCGGCTTCCGCCGCAGCGAGCGCCGCTGGACCAAGTCGCGCCGGTTTTCGGAGCGCAGCTTCCTCACGGACGACTCCGCTGACGATGACCTCGAGGTTGACATGCCGCCCACCTGCTCTGACGCCGTTGTGCAGATGGTCTCCACTGCCGGCTCCAAGCTCGCCGAAAGCGCTGCCGACCTCGTCGAAGGGGCCTCCAACTCGTGGCGCGCCAGCCGCCGCTACAGCAGCAGCCGCCCCCCGGCCGGTTCCTCCGCCAACGAGCAGGGCTACTACGCGTCCCGTTCATGAATTGCGAACCAAGCGGACCACGAACCAGCCCGGCGTACTCGCGCGCAGCCTCGACCGTGAGGCAGATTCTTCCTTTGCCGCGCACGCGAGCACGCCGCCGCATTTGATCATTACGCTCCGAGCTGTTTCCGCTGACCTAGCTGTAGAGCTAGAGGACTGTTTGTCGAGTTTTGTTAGTTTATTCCCTCCGCCTCCGCCGTGCTGCTTGTTCCCGTCGAACCTTCGACTTGACTCCGCGCTGGCCTGCGGCGGCGGCGCTGTTGAAGCAAGGCCTTTCGCCATCGAGCACGGTGGGGTCCGCGCACTGCACACACCTATGGAAAATGCGAGCCTCCACTACTACAGACAGTGCAGCGCGTGGCCCGGCAGGGCAGGGCCGCGCTCCGCACTCCAAGACTCGGACAAGCCCCCGTTTGGCGAGCGCGCAGGGCGCACGCGTGCGCGTGCACGTCCCAGTGGCAGGCAGCCAGCCATGGGCGAGGCCTCGGGCACGCCGCACCGGCTG
This sequence comes from Thraustochytrium sp. TN22, assembly GCA_013306675.1. Lineage (NCBI taxonomy): Eukaryota > Bigyra > Thraustochytrida > Thraustochytriidae > Thraustochytrium > Thraustochytrium sp. TN22. The sequence continues at coordinate 21,825 of JABLUY010000350.1, read as the reverse complement.
CCGAAGCGGCAGCTGGAGAAATGGCGGCGCGAGCAGCGCAAGCTGCACCTCAAGGACCCGGTGGTGCTGCGGCGCAGCGTCGGGTCCCGGCTGGCGCCGCTCCCCGTGCAGGGCGCCGGCGCAGTGGTGGGTAGTTTGCCGCAGCTGGCCGTGGACCGCGTGCCCCCTGGCGCCGGCGTGTGGCCGCTGAGCAGACCCGAGCGCCGCCGCAACGACCTGCTCGAGGACGAGGCGCGCCTGCGCCGCGAGCGTCAGGCCTGGGGCCGCGAGCAGCGCGTGCACCACACCAAGGCGGCGCGCCGCATCCAGGCCGTCTACCGGCGGCACAAGGGCAAGCGGGACATGGCCACGGTCGCCATGCAGCTGCGCGAGCGCATGCGCGCCGAGGCGGAGCTTCAAGCCCATCTCCTGCGCCAGCAGCGCGAGGCCGAGGCCGCCGCGGCATGGCTCGCGCGAGTGCAGACGCTGCCGCCCAGCCCGCTGCGCGACGTCCTGCAGACACTCACCTGTAACGCTGACCCTTTCGAGCTCCACATGGTGGGCTGGGGCGACTGCCGAGACGCCACCATCACCACGCTCGAACTCTTTTCCGAGGCCAGGGCGCTCACGCTTGAGGCCTGCAGCATGGCCGGGCCGCGCCGCAAGGCCAAAGACCGCATCGACCAGGCCGAGGCGCTCGCGCGCGGACTCAGAGTCCAAGCGCACTTGCGCCGCGTGAGCCTGCGCCGCAGCCAACTCCTGGCCGCCGAGCTTGAGCCCATACTGAACGCACTCGCACGCGGCTGCGGCCGCGAGCTGCGCGCCCTCGATCTGTCCAGCAACTGGCTCTCCCGGGGCCGGCGCAGCGGCGCGGATGAAGCGGGCAACCCAACCTACGAGGTCGACACGGCCGCGGCCAGCGCCCTGGCCAGCCTCATCCAGGCCGGCCACAGCCTGCGCACGCTGGACCTCAGTCGCAACTTCATGGGGCCGGCCGCCCTGTCCACCATGATTGGTAATCGCGCCTTCGCGCGGCCGCGCGCGCTCGTCAGTGTCGACCTCAGCCACAACAGCCTGGGTGACCGCCTCAGCGCCGCGCCATACTCACTGGCGCACCTCATCTGCGCCTGCCCGCAGCTCGCGCACCTACGACTGGCCGCCAACGGTCTGGGCGCGCCGGCGCTCGCGGTGCTCGTCAAGTCGCTTGCCCTGCACAAGTCGCTGCGCGACCTGGACCTCGCCGACAACGCGCTCGAGGACCGCGGTACGCACTTGTTGTGTCAGGTGCTGCGCAGCTCGCGCAGCCTCGAGCGTATCGGCATCGCTGGCAATGCGCTGTCGGCCGACGCCTATGAGGACCTCGTGCAGACGCTCGTGGACTCGCGTTCCACCTGCCTCGCGCACATTGACCTCTCGCGCAACGCGCTGCCGAACCTAGACGACTGCCTGCGCGCCATGGCGGCGCTCGCGCGGCTTCTGGCCGTCAGCCGCTCCATCCAGAGTCTCACGCTGCAGCAACTCGGCCTCGTGCGCTTCCGTAAGCAGCAACCCGTCTGGCGCAAGCAGGAGGTGCGCGACTCGCTACATCCAGCCACCGTGCTCATGTCCACGCTGCATCTGAACGGCAGTCTGCGCCTGCTTGACCTCACGCGCAACCACCTCGACTCGGACATTGCCTTTCCGTCTTCGCTCGCCGCCGCCGTTGTGCGAGAGCGTCTCGCGGCGCGACCAGCGCTGCACTTTGCCCGTGAGAGTCAGGAGCTCGTCGCATCCTTCTTTCGCAAGTTCCTGCTCGAGGAGCCGCCGGACCCGCGCCTCCACGTACGCGGCGGCCTCATCGAACGCGTCGTCTTTCGTATCCTTGCGTTTGCGGTCGACTTGCGCACCATTCTCGTGTGATGATGATGATGATGATGATGATGATGATGATGATGATGATGATGATGATGATAATGATGATGATGATGATGATGATGATGATGATGATGATGCCGCGGTGTTTGCTCGTTCTCTCAAGACCAATTCCTTCATACCACCTTGCAATTACATCAATCGAGTCTCCTCTAAGTTACTAGCTAGCTGGCCTTCAGAGAACCTCCTTGCCCTCAACCTGGCTATGCGGATTTGCCGACTGCTGCTTGAGAAAGGTCTCAAAGGTGGCAGCGAGCTGGGACTGCATCATGGACTGCAGCTGGTCGATGCGCATGTCGGTCTGACGCGAGGTCCGCGTGGACGCCTCGGAGGCCTGCTGTGCCCATACGCGGTCCTGGTCCGCCTTGAGGGCGCGCGCCTCGGCCGCGCGTGTCTCGGCGCGCGCAGCGTCCAGGTCGGCCTTGAGCGAGGCGTTTTGCGCAACGAGCTGCGCCATGTGCTCCTCCGTGCGCCGGCGCTGTGCCGTGGCGTCCTCCTTGGCCTGGCGCAACGTGCGCACGGTGGCCTCCAGGACGTCGACGCGCGCACGCGCCTCGGCGTGCGCCTCGGCGTCTCGTGCGTGGCGGGCGCCCTCGGCCTCCTGGAAGGCTTGTGCGCGGGCCAGCGCCTGCTGCATGGACTCGTGCTGGATCTGCTGCGTAGCGGCCTGGCGCAGCGCGGCCTCAGCGCGCTCCGTGGCTTCCGCCTCACGGCCGGCCGACCCGCTGAGCTGGTGCTGGAGCTGGCGCACGCGCTCGTGCAGGTCGGCATTGGCCTCCACGAGCTGGTCATTCTCCTCCACAAGCCCGTCCATGCGCTCCTGCGCCTTTTGCAGGTGGCTTCGCGTGCGCGCGAGCTCTGCACGCAGTTGCTTGGCGGTTTCCTCGGCCGCCTCAGTGCGCGTGCGGAGTGCGGCCGTGTCCTCGGCGAAGCTCCCGTGCTTGGCTTCCAGCTCGGCCAGTCGCACGCGATCCACGCCACAGGAGCCCTCCAGCTCCTGCACGCGAGCCGCCGCGCCGGCAAAGAGGCCTTCCAGCTCACGCACGCGCTGCTCAAGCCGCGTCTGCGTCGCCTCGCGCTGTGCGCGCTCGCCCAAGAGCGCCTCCTCGGCGCGCGCCTGCGCGTCCAGCGCCGCTTCGAGGCGCTCGCGGGCGCTCTGCTGCGCCACGGCCTCCTCGGCGAGCCGTGCGCACTCGCGCTCCAGGCCAGCAGCGCGCTCGCCGGCCACCTCCTCGGCGCGCGCGCGCAGCAGGCGGTGCTCCTCCTTTCGGCGCTCCACCTCGGTGCGCAAGTCTGAGATCTCGCGTAGCAGTTCCTCGTGCTCCAGGTCGCGCTGGTCAATCTCCGCGCGGTGCTCCGCCTCCAGCTGCCGGCACCGCTCCGTCAGCTCCGACAGCGAGTTGTCCACGCACGAGGACCGCGTCGAGACCACCGAGAGCGCCTTGCCGCTGCCGCCGCCCATGTGCTGCTGTTGCTGCTGCTGCAGCCCCCTCGAGCTCTTTAGCACCGAGCACTCCATCTCCAGGTACGAGATCTGCTCGCGCAGCGCCTCCACGTACCCGGCGTCCGCCGCGGCGGCCCGGGCCGCCGCCTCGCGCGACCCGTGCCGCGCATGCCGCTGCTGATGCGTCCCAGTCGAGGTGGCGCCGCTGCTCTCGGAGCTCGCGCGGGACGACCGCCGCCCGGCTTGCGGCGGCGCCGGCGGCGCGGGCGGCGCGCGCGGCCGCTGCGATCGCATGCTCATGCCTCTCTCTCTCCGAGTCCCGCTCTCTCTCGCGCGCGCACGAGCGCTGCGACTCGGACTGCAGGCGAGCTGAGTTGAGGTTTGCTCTGGTCAACGCAACGACGTCGCGGCGATTCCCGGCGAACGGTTTTCCATTTTTGCCAGTCACTGCCAGGCCGCTCGAGGGCCGGGGCGCCCGCACTGACCGCGCCGGCGCGCCACGAGGCTGCACCTTATTCGCATCAGCCACGGCGGCCAGCAGTAACCGATTCACATCAGCCACAGGACGGACTTTCGGGTGCGGACCCAGCACAGACATCTCGTCTCCTTCACCAGGAGGAACTTGAACCTTACTCTACCACTAGCTTTTTGTCATGTATCGTACGAACTGTCACGGGTGTGGCCATTGTGGCCAACGCAGACACGAGGAGACCTTCCTTCACGTCAGGGCTGGGCAAAGTACTGCTCCTGCAGGTCCTGGTAGTCGACCGGGGCGAGATTATCGAAGACAGAGAGCTCCTCGTTCGTCATGCTCTCATGGAAGCCATTGGTCTTGTCAATGTGCTTGACGAGCCGCGCGATATTCATGCGGTCCTGAATGTTGAGCGGGTGGAAGGCCACGAGACTGTACTGATCGATGAGGCCCACGAGCGCCTCGTTCAGGTCGCGGAAGCGGCGTTCGAAAGCGGACGTCGCCTGCAACTGCGTCGAGGAGCTCGCCGCCTCCGACGCCCCGTCCTGCACATCGTCCTCCGTCGTCGTCGTCGTCGCCGCCGCCGCCGCCACTGCCGCTTGCTTCTTCTTGCCTGGCCCGTGCTCGATGAGCGGCAGGAGGTGGTCCAGGTCCTGCGCCGTCGCGTAATATTCGAGACCAAAGTCCAGCGCGCCGTACGTCTCGACCAGGTCCACCTTGGACAGCACGTTGACGTGTGGCATCTCCAGACGTAGCATCGCTGACAAGGCCAGGAAAACCGCCGCCACGTACTTGCTCGGGTCCGAGCAATGGTACGCGTCGATCAGGTGTACTGCGGTCAGACGCAGGTCGAGCTCCTTGATCAGGCGACTCATCACGTTACGTAGCGCCTCGTGGTGCGTCGAGATCTCCACCTGACCCGGCAGGTCGAAGAGAAAGTAGGGCCGCGATTTGCCGCGCATCGCCTTGCGCAAGATGTCCAGCAGCCAGTCAACGTTCGCTTCGAGGAACTCGAGGCAGTAAATGATACCGCCGTTGGGCCCCAGCCCGAGCTCCTCCATGGCGTCCTCCAGCCGGATCAGCGCCCCAATGTCAGCCACCGTCTCGTACGAGACGTCCTCGTTGGCCGGGTCTAGGTTCACCACCATGACATCGCTGTGCAGCCAGCAGCCACATCGCGTTCGTCAGTCCATGCGTCAGCCCTTCGCCTTGCCGCTCGAGCTCGTGCCCCCTTCGCCGCTCGCGCTGCTCGCGCTGCTCGCGCCGCGCAGCGCCGCGCCGCGCCAGCGAGCCTTGCGTGGCGCTCCGGAGCGCTCGCGCAACCTACCGATCGAGGCCGCGCAGAAACTCCTGCATGCCGCGGCAGTACGTGCTCTTGCCGGAGCCCGGCGGGCCGACGAGCACCTGGCCCCACGCCAGGCGCTCGTCGTCCGCCACCTCGCGCTCCATCGCTGCGCGCGCCCGCCGCCGTTTTGGTCTGCTTTGCCTCCCTCCGAGTCCTCTGCCCCTACTCTCTCGTGCTTCACAGTCGAGCCCACCTACGGAACGCGCCTGGCATCCAGGCGGATGTCTACTAGCCAGCTACTACCTTGGCGATGCCACGGGAGTCTACGCCGCGAGCGCTGGGTGAAGACGGGCAAACGCGAAGCACCGAGCATACGTTGGCAAGGCGGGAGAGCCTTGAGCTCTGCGGGGACTCACATGATGTCATCTCTGCGAGCGCTGCAGCGAGTCGCTTCGATCCAACATCGGGATTCGCATGACACAAAGACGCTTCTTCTTGCGGCCCTTTCCGTGCGTTTGCAGCAGTGCGCTCATAGTGCTGCGTTCACTACGTTGTGCTCTCGGCGTGGTTGCGCTCACAGCGTTCTCAGCCATTGACGCTTGCGCACGTGGCCTCCAGTTCCCGCACCGCACCATGCCGCAACAGTGGCCCTTCTTCTTCGACCTCAGCGAAGTTGACATTGCATGCATGTTAGTTACCCTGGTGCCAATCACGGCACGCGCGCTCCATCAAAGGTCCGTTACCCGGTCACGTGCCGCCGCCGAGGGTCGCCGCTCAGCCCTCGGACCTTGGCGGGGCCGGGCCCACCGCCGCGCCGCGCCGCGTGGTTCCCTCTTTTTCCTGCCCGAGCTTGCCCGAGATCCGGACCCCCGCCCTCAATCACTCGCGCGAGCAGCCGCTGTAGCTTTGAACTTCGCGCGGCGAACGAGCCAAATCACGACTTTAGCCGTCACTATCAGAGAATGGTGTGTACCTGAGGTTCGCTTTTCGGTGCGCGACTCGGATGAGCAAGCGAGCCTGAGCAAGCAAGAACTTGAAGTCAGTCGAGCTCACGCGCTGCGCGCTGCAAGGCGCTCGCGCGGGGGCCGGCGCGCGGGTGCGCGAGAGCGACGAGCAGGCGCACGCGGAGGTCGTAGTTTTGGCCAAGCTAGGAGTTTGGTGGCGCGCTGGCCGCGAGGATGGCGGAGGGCAAAGGGACCTGGGCGCAGGCTTGCGCGCGCAGCGGCATCCTCGTGGAGGAGCTGGAGCCGCGGTCGCTGGCGTCGTTCGCGGAGGAGGGTCTGGACGAAGCAGTACAGCAGGTGCGGTACGAGCACCATGCGCGCAAAGTGGCAGAAAAGACGCGCATCGTGCAAGAGGCACAAGCGGCCATCGAGCACGAGCGCGCAATGCGCGCGCGTGCGCGCGCCATGGCGCAGGCTAGCGCGGACGCGGAGGGCGAGGAAGAGGACAGGCAGGCGGCGTTGCTAGCGAAGGAGCAGGCGCAGCTGGAGCGGCTCAAGGAGCGGCAGAAGCAGGACATTGAGCAGTTGCTGGCCTACGAGCTGCGGCAGGCAGAACAGTTCAAGGAGAATGAGGCCAAGATGAAACGTGAGGCGGACGCAAAGCGGCAGCGCGAAGAGCGGCAGCGCGAGGCAGCGGCGCGCGAGGAGGAGCGGCGCGCGCAGAAGGAACACGAGAAGATGGAGCAGGAGCGGGAGGATGCGCGGCAGCTGCGGCTGCTCATGGCCAAGGAGGCCAAGGCCGCGAAGCTGCAGGCCGAGACGGAGCAAAGGCGCGAGAAGGAGCGGCGCAAGGAAGCGCGACGACGTGAGAAGGAGCAGGCGGAGCGGCAGCGCAAGCGGCAAGCCGAGACGCGGGCCATCTTCGAGGCGCAGCAGCGCGAACTCCTCCGCAAGAAGGCGGCCATGGACCGCAAGCAGGAGGAGCGCGAGGCAGCGCTGGAGCAAAAGCGCGCGGAGTCGGCGCAGGAGCACGAGGCGAAGCAACGGCGGCAGGCCGACCGCGTGGGCGCCGCGATGCGCAACCAGGAGCGCCTCCTCGAGGAGCAGCGCGCCGAGTTCGAGCGGAGGCAAGAGCTGGCGGCAGCAAGACAGCGCGCCTTCGACGAGGCGCGCGAGCACGAGCGCCAGGAGGCGCAGCAGCGCGCCACCGAAAAGGCAGAGGCCATCGCGCGCACGCGTCAGCAGATGGAGCAGGTCGCGGAGGAGCGGCGGCGCCGCGCCGAGGATCTCGAGGCGCAGATTGCGCGCCGCCTTCACGAGCGCGCCTTGGCGCAGGAACTGGATTCGCGGCAAAGGGCGCGCGAGTCGCGCGATCGCGACGAGGCTCGCAAGCACGCGTACGAGCAGATGATGCGTGCCCAGCGCGCCAAGTGCGCGGCCATCTTCCGCAAGCGCAGGCAGAAGGAAGACGCCGCCGCAGCGCGTGCCAACCGCGACCGGACCACGAATGCGGTTCAGGAGGAGCTGGCACGCCTGCGGGAGCAGGATCGCCTGGAGCTTATCGAGCGCAAGCGCCGCATGGAAGAGTACAAGCGCGCGCACATCATGAACAAGATCAAGCGCGAGAACGCGCGCGCGGCCAAGATCAAGGAGCAGCGCGAGAAGCTCATCGAAATGCGCAAGGCTCAGCGCCTCACGGCAGACAAGCAGAAGAAGGCCATCGTCACGGCCTTCGACCAGATGCGCACGACGGGCAATTTCGCCGTGCCCAAGGCGCTGCGCAACATGGGGCTCTCGCTTGACCTGAACCAGAGCGCCTCGCCCAAGTCGTCCTCGGGCCTTGCTGGCCCTGCGGGGCCCGCCGCCTCGCGGGACACGCTTCCACACGTGAACTCATCGCGGACGCCGACGCACGGTGGCGTCGCCGGGCGACCCTTGTCGGCCAAGCCGGCACCGCCTCGACCGGCGTCAGCGGCGCCGGCGTCGCTCAGGCCGGCGCCGTCGCCACCACGAGAGCCAAGGTTTCCGAGACCGGAGGCGGAAAGCAGCGGTGGCAAGGTCGCCGTCATGAAAAGTCACCAGCGCGTTCTCAGCGCCGACAGCGGGAAGCGAAAGAAGAAGCAGCAGCAGCAGCAGCAGCAGCAGCAGCGGTCCAGACAAGTACAGCAGCATCCGCAGAGGCGCGACAGTGGCAGCAAGGCTCCGGGGGGAGCCACCAAAAAGCCGCCACAGGACCCGCGCACGCGACTCGAGGAAGAGATTCGCGCGATGAAGCGGCAACAGAATATGCACCTGCTCAGTGTCCTTGAGGAGGAGCAGGCCAACGAGCGGCGGCGCGAGGCGCTCCTGCTCAAGACCAAGTCGGCCAAGGAGCGCAGCCGTCTGGACCAGCGCTTTGGGCGTGAGCGCGCGCAGGCCAGCGAGCGTATTATGCGCATCACCCACGAGCATGAGCAGGCCATGAACGTCAAGGTGGCTCAGCTCAATCGTATTATTGCGAGCCTGTAAGTAGTCAGATGGTGTCAGCAAAGAAGGTTGGATGCAATACTCTGTAAGACCTGATGCTACGCAAGGTTGGGGACTGAAGAGACTGCGCACGCACGTAACGTTATTGTCCAGCACGCGTCGTCTGCAGGGAGCAAAATCTAGCTCTCCAACAAAGAGGGCTTGCACAGATGTGCGCGCCGCATCTCGTCCACAGCATGGTGCCACGCGGATGAGGCAGCGCTACGCAGGCTGGGAAGGGAAGCATGTACTCAGCGCGCGCGCCGCCCAAGCGCTCGTTGAAACGGGACATCAGCAGAGAGCGAAACGTAAGGTATTTGAAAACACACTGAGCTTCTCAGTTGGCGTCTGCGAAGAAAGAGCGCAGCTGGCCGTGGCGCGGGCTATCCACCGCGTGACGTTCTGCGAGGGGGGCCACGCAGACGTAGTAGGCGACGCTCTTGGCCTTGATCCAGGACGCCCCGTTGTCGAAGCGTAGCGTCAGCGTCCCTGCGCCAGGGGCCTCAAAGGAGCCACCAAGGGACTCCACCTTGCCCGGGCGGCTCAGAGCGTCAGCCGCCTGAGCTTGAGTCTGGGCGTGATGTGAAAAGTCCATCTCGAAGGTTAGGTCGCCGGCGTGCACGTAAAAGCCCCAGACAACGAAGGAACCCGAAGCAACGTCAATGGTGAGCGTGTGCACCTCGCCCTTGGCGACGGTGAGCTGCTTGTAGTCGTCGTCGAAGCGCTCGGCTGGCGCTTTGTCAAAGACGAGAGGCCACTCGTCGGCCCGCGTGCCGCCCAGCGAAGCCGGCAGGCTCTCTGGCGGGATGGACTTGAGCAGGGCGGTCTGGAAGGACGGACCAAGGACCTGCACTTTGTTGACGGTGCGCTCCGCAAGGAGCGGCTTGATGACCTGCCAGAGCATGGAGAAGACCTTGGGCGCGTTGACGATGAAGCAGCGCTGCATGCACTCCGGATAGTAGTCCTGGGTGAGCTTGATGGCCTTGCGGAAGAGGTCGAGCGCGCCCTTGCGCGTGTGCGTCATGCTGAGGCCCGCCAAGTCGAGGATGAGCGTGGTGCGCACGAGGCTGCCGCGCTCCCTGGTGAGCTTCTCAAGGAGCAGTGAGGTGTACTCCATGCTGTAGATGTGGTGGCGCATGAACTCACTCTCGTCGAAGCTACTCAGGAGGCACTTGGGGTCGATGCGGCCGAGCAGCTCGATCTGGACAGGAAGGCCATCGCGGTCCTGGCCGTGAGTGAGGTGGATTGGGAAGGCGCGCACCACGCGGCCATGGTGAGGAAAGTCGCACGGCTGCAAGTTGCCCTCGACAATGGCGTCGCGGATGGCGTCGACGTCCTCCTCCTGACGCCAACGCAGCATGGCCTCGTACATCTTGCAGGCCGTGTCGAGGTCGAACTTGTGACCGCGCAGGAAGCGGAGCAGGCGGCCATCGCCCACCACCTCCTCGCGGGTCTGATCGGGGTCCATGAAGGCCGCACAGCGTTCGCGCATGGCCGCGATGGCCTCGAGCTGCGCTGCGTTGAAGCACGCCAGGTCCATGAGCTCATCGCTCGGCTTCTTGCGTCCGCGTGGCGACAACGGGCCGGCGAGCCTTGGCGTGCGCGGCGAGGCGAGCGCCGCTCCGTTGTCACTGAGCCGCCGCGCTTCCGAGGCCGACGCCGAGCCGGGCTCAAGCTGCTCCTCCTTGGACTCCTCCAGCTCGCCGTGCAGCCCGAGACCCTCCTCCTCCTCCTCCTCCTCCTCCTTGGCGGCGCCGTCCGCCTGCACGTGCAGCGAACCGGGCCTCTTGACGCGGCGCAGGAAGGAAGCCATGGTGCTGTGTCTTGAGCGAGCGTGCGGCACAGCGAGCGCGAGCGTGGCGTGGCACGGCGGGGCGGGGCAGGCGGCACGGCGCGCTTCGTCTGAGCGGCGCTGGGGACGGCGCTTTGATGCGATGCATGCATTGCACGGCAAAGGCCGGCAAAGTACGCTTTGCTGGTCGCAGTCAATTTGTCGATTCGCGCACCCCAGTGTGTTGTGCGAGTTCTCGCGCATCCCTGCACGATCAGCGCCCATCGCCACGGCTCGCCACGGCATCTCGGTCAGATCGTGAACAACGACAGCGGCGGCGGCGGCGGCGGCGGCGGGCTGGCCGCGCCATGTCGGAGGCGCCCGCGCCCGCGGCGCCCCTGGCGCTGCAGCAGCACAGCGTCGAGGCGCTCGAGCACCAGGCGCAGGAGCTCGTGGAGCTCTACTCGCACTTGGAGGCCGTGCAGGCGACGCTGACGTCGGTGCCGCAGAGTCTCAAGCACAAGGTCGTCATCCCAGTGGGCAAGGTACGTGTGACTGGTTTGGGCGGCTTTTGCAATGCTGGCTTGCGAGGAAGCTGACCCCGATGTCTATGCACAGAAGGCCTTCACGCGCGGGACGCTGGAGCGGACCAATGAAGTCATGGTGAACCTTGGAGGCGGGCTGCTGGCCCGTATGTCTGCCTTCCAGGCGTGTGGCGTGCTTGAGCGTCGCAAGATCAAAGTCAGGGAAGACGTGCAGCAAATCAAGGCTCTGCTGCGGGAGCGCGGCGTTGGGGTCTCGAGTGGTGGTTCGCCAGAGCCCGCGCCGCTGCCCAACAAGGGCGTGCAGCTCTCGACGCAAGAAACTCAGCATCAGCAGCCGCATCAGCATCAGCAGCATCAGCATCAGCAGCAGCAGCAGCAGCATCAACACCGTGACGCGAACGGCTTCGTGGAGCTGCGCCTGTCGGAAGAGGACGCGGATGCGGTGTCGCGAGACGCACAGGCCATAGCGCAGGCTGCCGCAGCGCAAGCGCAGGCGCAAGTGCCCGCGCAGGCTGAGCCATTCTCGGAGGAGGACAAGTCGCAGTGGCAGAACGTCTTTGCGCGCTTCCGCGAGCTGGAAGAGAGCGAGGCGAACCCTGACAGCGAGGCGGCGCTCGCGGAGCAGCTCGAGGCGCAGGACTTGCAGTCCCACGCCGACGCGCTCATGTCGCCCGACGAATTCTATTCGACCTTGTTCCAAAAGGCCGGCCACGGGGAGCAGGCAGGTGGTGTCGGCGCGGCGGGCGTGAAGTCCGAGACTGGGCCGATGGCTCTCGGCGCCTCTGCATCCGTCGCGGCGCCACCTCCCGGCGCCTCTGCATCCGCCGCGGCGCCACTCCCCGACGCGGCCAAGTCAAATGCCTTCTCCGGCAAGGTCACCGAGCGCTTGGGCGCCGCACCAACCGAGCCTGCTCCTGCTGCTCCTGCTGCTCCTGCAGCTGTTGACAAGGAGCCGGAGAAGCCGAAGCGCGTGTCGCTCTTCAAGCAGCGTCTCGCAGCGCAAAAGCCGAGCTGATGAAGAGGAAACCTCACGTTGAACTAGAAAAGGAAAAGACCTCTGACCTTTGCGTTTTCTTTCGCCGCGGTCACGGTCACGGTGGTTGCGCCGACATGAGCCAGAGGGGGCCAGAAGACGCCAGAAGAGCCAGAAGACCGGAACCTGAACTTGAAGATCCCGCTTTCAGCCCTTGCCATGACCATGCATGTGGCCGCACTGTACGCGCAACGGGTTCCGCGGCGGCACTGCATCATGATGGCGGCGGCCCGGCCGGCGGTGGTTAGGCAGGCCAGACCAGCCAACTGCGCCGCTCAAAGCGAGCAGCGGCGTCGAGCCCGCCGGCGCTGCCGCAGCGGCGGCGGTGCAGAGCCGCAAGGCCGGCGGGCGCGAAAGGGGCGGGCGCGGCGGCCCTGCGCTGCGCAGCCTAGCGCGGCAAGGCGCCGTGCCGTGCGGTGCGCGGCGGCATGGCTCCGGCCGACAGCGATGCGGGCTCGGGACGCGGCGACGGCGGCGCGGGCACGACGAGCGAGGAGGACGCGCTTATCGCGGAGAACTGGGAGCTCTTCTTCCCGTTCGACGACTTCGACGCGGGCCACGCGTGGGCGCGCGCGGTGAAGCTGTTTCGCAACTTTCTGGCATCGGCGGAGCGCGGGGGCGCTCTGCTGGGCGGCGTGGACCTGGAGAAGGCGACGCAGGTGGTCTTCGACTTTCGCGAGTTCTGCGCGCGCATTCCGGAGGGCGACCCGCTGGCGCGGTTCGGGACGTCGCTGCAGTCAAATGCGAAGATGACGCTGAGCTGCCTGGGGCTGGCGATCTGCTCGATGCGCGCGCGGCAGGCGCCCGGGGGCGAGCTCAACCCGGTGCTTACGCGCATCAGCGCGCGGTTCGTGGCGTACCGGCCGCTGACGAGCATCCGGCAGCTCAAGTCGAACCACTTAGGCAAGTTCGTGGCGGTGCGCGGCACGGTGGTGCGCGTGTCCGGGGTGCGGCCGTTAGTGAAGCGCATGGACTTTGAGTGCCCCAAGTGCGGGGAGAGCATCTGCAAGTCGATGCCGGACGGCAAGTTCGCTCCCCCAACGCACTGCGAGAACAAGGAGTGCAAGGGCAAGACGTTCAAGGCGCTCAAGGCGTCGGCCGTGACGGTGGACTTCCAGCTGATCCGGCTGCAGGAGGCGGAGGAGGCGGCCAACCCGGGCACGGGCGGCGCGGTGCCGCGCACGATCGAGGTGGAGCTGACCGAGGATCTCGTGGACCTGGTAGTGCCGGGCGACGTGGTGACGATCTGCGGAATCGTCAAGGCGCTCAACTCGGAGAGTTTGACGGGTAAGGGGTCGCGTGCCAAGGGGAAGAATCGCGAAGCCAGCCTGTTGGTGCTCATTCTCGAGGCAAACGCGATTGAGACCAAGTCCCCTGTTGTGAGCGGTGGTAGCAGCAGCAGCAGCAGCGGCGACGGTGGCAGCGAGGCGGCGGCGGCTTCGACAGCGGCTGTTGAGGCGAGTCAGCCTGCCTCGGCAGCTGCGTCGCCGCCCTCCTCGACGCAAGACAGCACTGCCGTGCAGGTGCTGCAGCATATGCGGCAGCACCCGCGCGAGGCGGCGGGGGTGGCGGGGACGGCTGTACCACGCGGGCTTCTGCGGCTGGGGTTCAGCGAGGAGAACAAGCAGAAGAACGACGTGGTGGCGAATCTGACGGAGCGCGACTACGCCATGATCCAGACGGTATCGGAGCGATTCGACTACGCGTTCCTGGTGTACAGCCTGTGCCCTCTGATTCTGGGGCAGGAGCACGTCAAGTTCGGGCTGCTGCTGGGGCTGGCGGGCGGCACGGGTGTGACGGGGCGCAAGAGCTCGGTGCCGATCCGCGGGGACGCGCACGTGCTGGTGGTTGGCGACCCAGGGCTGGGCAAGAGCCAGATGCTCAAGGCGGCCGCAGCGGTGAGCCCGCGCGGGGTCTACGTGTGCGGCAACACGGCGTCGCAGTCTGGGCTGACCGTGACCATGAGCAAAGACCCGAGCGGCGAGCACTCGCTGGAGGCCGGCGCGCTGGTGCTGGCGGACCGCGGCGTGTGCTGCCTGGACGAATTCGACAAGATGCGTTGCGACTCATCGGCGCTGCTGGAGGCCATGGAGCAGCAGTCGATCAGCATCGCCAAGGCCGGCATTGTGTGCACGCTGTCGGCGCGCACGGCCATCTTGGCGGCGGCAAACCCGATCGGCGGCCGATACAACCGCAATCGCACGGTGCTGGAGAATCTGCGCATGAGCGCACCGTTGCTCTCGCGCTTCGACCTGGTCTTCATCTTGGTGGACCGCGCGAGCCACGAGCACGATGCGCTCATTGCGGACTACGTGGTGGAGAAGCACCTGCAAGGCGCCGATGAGGCGGCCGGCCCGGACGCCTCGGCGGACTCGCAGTCGCAGTCGCAGTCTCAGGTGCAGCCCGGCCGCAAGCGCCGGCGCGTGAACCGGCGCGCGGCGCAGGCGGCGCGGCGCCAGACGCGGCCGCGTGCGCAGTCGGTGCAGGCCTTTCTGCACGAGCGCGTGCGCCGCTTCGAGGGCACGGACCCGCTCCCGGCAGACCTCTTGCGCAAGTACCTGGCCTTTGCCAAGCATTACTGCCACCCGAAGCTCAGCGTAGGCGCCTGCCGCGTCCTGCAGGCCTTTTACTTGGAGCTTCGCGAGAAGGGCAGCTCCTGCGAGTCGACGCCCATCACGACGCGCCAGCTGGAGTCGCTCGTGCGCCTGGCGCAGGCGCGCGCCAAACTCGAGCTGCGCGACGTCGTCACTGAGGCTGACGCCGAGGACATTGTCTCGCTCATGCAGGAGTCCCTGCTCGACGCCTTTACGGACGATACGGGCGCCGTCGACTTCCAGCGCAGCTCTGGCATGTCCATGGCCAAACAGGTCAAGGCGCTCGTCGCCCAGCTCAAGCGCGCTGCGCGCGAGCGTGGCACCTCGCGCTTCTCGCTCGAGCAGATGAAGGAGGAGGCACAGCGCGTCAACCTGCTACGCGACATTCCTGACTTTCGCGAGCTCATTGAGGTCCTCAACCAGCAGGCCTTTCTCCTCAAGTGCGGCGGTGGCATCTATCGTCTTCTCGGCGCGGACTGAGCTAGACAGACAGACCACGACGAGGCTCGCCACGGCCTTTGTTCACGGCGCATGGGGGTCAGCCCCGAACAAGGGCGCATGTCAGCTGTCCAGTGGGGACACACTATTATCGTGACCACCCTCCCCCTGTCCGCGTGCTCGGAGA
The DNA here is from genome assembly GCA_013306675.1 of Thraustochytrium sp. TN22. Taxonomy (NCBI): domain Eukaryota; class Bigyra; order Thraustochytrida; family Thraustochytriidae; genus Thraustochytrium; species Thraustochytrium sp. TN22. Next base: position 6,717 of record JABLUY010000350.1, on the reverse strand, counting down.
TGACGCTCAGGCTGCCGCAGGCTGCTGCAGCACGCCACACCGCCCGCCTCCGCCTGGCTACTTGATGGTTCTGTTCAGGGACTGGTCGCCACGTGCTCGGTATGAGGCTCAGCTAAGCTGCGCGTTATCGGTGCTCCCAGCCTGTCCCAGGCGAAGGGGGTGCGCGGCGGGTCTTGGCCAGGGCTCGCTCTCCCGTCACGTGAACCGCGCCGGGGGGAACTGGGCGTGGCGTGTCACTGTGCGTCACTGTGCTCCGAGTCAAAGAAGCGACTGTCTGCATGTCTGTCTTTCCCCGTGATGCGAGCTTACTGATCGCCTCGCGACGACAAGACGGTGATGACTCATGTAAATAAGAAACGACGAGCCTTGCAGACATGCGACGTGGCGCTCGCAATTTGGAGTATTCCGTCTCTGCTGCGCCGCGTGACTCGGAATCACAGTCAAGCTTGGGCTCCAACGCAAACTTGTCCCCCGGCCCGCCGGCGCCGCTGAGGCGGACTCCGCCAGCGCACACTGGTCACGTGAGACTGGCGCATGCCTTTGCCAGAGCCGGCTCTGGGCACTTCTTTGGGAGAAGTGCCGCCGTTCAAGTTGAGTGCGGCCCTTCGATGAACGTTCACCGACCGCGGCGACTAAGATGTTCCACAAGAGCGTTCACCAGAGAGCGTTGCTCTGCATTCGCTTGTTCGCTCGCACCTTGGTCGCTCATTCCTGATCGTCTTGCTCAGTTTTGCTCCCTTGGGCATGGTGAAAACTGCGCCGCAGAAGAATTTTTACTGCGTAGTTACCTCTGCAGGTTTCGTTTGCAATGCAAGCATTGGCTAGCTGCCACACAAGACCTAGCTAAGCGGCCTGCCGGTGGCCGTGGCCACGAGGCTTCGCAACAGGGTGAGGCCGGCGCTCGGGACTCTGCGCGCGTGTGAAGCCTGGTTTGGGGGACCATACAGCCGTCCCAGGCAGAACAAGACCTCTAGGCCTAGAGACTGTGAACAAACTCGATTTCCGGCGTGAACAAACTCGGTTCTCGCCGAAAAGCCTCACACGAGCGGCTCGGTTGGCTCTGGTGGGCAACTCGGTGGGCAGGCTCGATCGAGTCCGGCCGGGTACGAGGAGGCAGGGAGTCTCCCAATCTCCCACGAGCCACCTCTTGAGCCTTGTGAACCAGCCTCTGGCATGCCACGGCGGGTTGCGCATCCAAGCCCGCAGACCGACTCGCACTCGCTCCCGTCAGTTAATCTGCGGGGTGGCGGCTGCAGCAGGCCACAGCATCGATGGCAGAGCAGCGCGACAGCCAAGCTTGCCAGGGCCGGCAGGCCCCCGTTGGCCGGGCCATGCGTTGACTTGTGAGCAGCGCCTGAGCGTTGGGATGGGAGGCGCCTCCGGGACGCGATCGTCGTCCGCCGCCACCTCGGATCCAATGCCCCCCGTTTCTTGGATTTGTGTGACTGTTTGGGAGGGGGAAGGCAAGGGGGGGGGGCAGCCTGCCTTTGACAGCGCGCTCCCAACGTCATTCACAGTTAGGAAGGGGGAGACAGTGCGAGACATGCAAGTTTTCGACCCATCCTCCCAGGTTGGCTCGGCAGCATCCAAGAATCGCCCGGGAGGATGTGTTCGAGTGCGCGGGCTTTGATCGGCAAACCACAGACCGACGTCATCGTCGGCGTCTGACAGTGAGGAAGCCACGCCTGCCTGTTAGCGCGCCAATTGTCCCCCGGCGCGCCCGCTCTGCTGGGTGCGTCCCGCGCCGGCTGTGCACGGCTCGACCCGGCCCGAGCCGGCGCGGGCGAGCCGAGCTGGCGCGAGCTGGCGGCCAGCAGGAAGTTACCGCATCGCCAACTCGCTTCTTCCTTCCAACTGCACGATGCTGCCAGTTGAAAGACAATCAGGCAGCCATGGCAAGGGGTTAACTTCACCACCAGCGGCCGGCCCTGCGCTACGAGTCCAGTCTTTGCGCGCTTCGTCACGGGCGCCGTCCTGCGAGTGCCGACTGCACAACAGCCATCAGGCCATGGGGTTTCGGCAAACTCACAGAGCGCCCCGGAGTTGGTGTATGATCGTGCGTGCGTGCGCTTGCGTAGTTGGCTCTTCCCCCACGCACCCCTGGACGGCCAGGACACGCGCCCCACCCGCGCAAGCCTCTACCCCCCCCCTGTCCCTCGCAGGACATATCGCTTGCAAGGCCGTCAGGAGGGCGCCAAGCCTGGATGACGACAATCTTGGGCCCTTGGCGCGCGCCCTTGGCCCGTTTGTAGTCGAATCAGGTCTCGACTGCAGCTCTGCTCTGCACTGCAGCCTGGACCGTTCAGCCGGTGGCTTCCGTCAGCCGGGTCCAGCCAGCATGCGGCGGACAGACCAGCTAGCCGCTCGGAGGCAGCAGCACGTGAGGCGCCAATCGATCGATCCATCACTCGATCAACAGGCCACCCTTGGTCCCCTCGCGGCGCGCGCGCCGCGCGCGCGCGCGATCTTGGCTGGCACTGGCAGGGGGTACCTTGGCAGTGCCGCAGTGCGGCTCGCGGTGTGTCTGGGGCAGCGCGCGCCCACAGCTGCAGCGCGTGCCAGCGGCTCGCTTCGAGTAGCGCCCACAGTGTGCCAGGTGGGCCGGGGCCGCTCGGCCAGCGCGGCCCTCCACCAATCCTGCCTGCTTTCGCCGCGGGTGCTTCTTCAACCTGGCATTACACTGACATCTCGGCCGCGACGAAACTTTCACGAAAGGCTTCAGGCGGCGCGCTGCCCGAGTCGGCCCCACGAGCAAGCACTGCCAAGCGGACCATAAGCACTGGAAGCAACGGGCCGCGAGCTCTCAGCCATTCCGGCGTCCCGAGCTCGCCCCCATCCGCTACTCGAGCTGCGCGGCGGGACCCGCGGTAGCCAGCCAGGAGGCGGCCAGGGCGCCTGGGGGCCGGGCTGACCGGGGGCGCCTCCAAGCCTCGGGGGCCGTCAAGCGGACCTCGCTTATGCCTTGGCTGGCTGCTGCAGATCTTCCAAATCTGCACTGTCCTGACAGAGTGTTGTAAGCCTGGGCGTCTCGACCGTGGGAGAAGCTCGTGCAAGATCGCTCGCCGGCCGCCCCCCAGCGGAGAGCGGAGGAGCAAGTTTCTTCATGCGAAGATGATGTGCGAGCGGCGATCGCATGAAAGTAAACGCCGACGACGCAACGCGTGCCAGCTGGCGTGCCAGCCAGCTGGCATACCAGCTGGCATACCTGCCCTGGCTGGCTGGCTGGCTGGCTGGCTGGCTGCCTGTGTGTGGCTTGTAGCACTTGCAAGCTGCTTTCAAGTTTCAAGGAGTGTGGAGATTGTCTGGGACCGCTCCGCCGCGCTTGAAGCGGCCGTAGGAGCTAGCTGGCTGGATAACTGTGCGCCGAGTCAGCGTCTGGTCCGGCCGGCAGCCGAAGCGCGGTTCAAGACTCGAGGTTGCCGGCCGCCAGCCACGTCTTGCCGACCAGCACCGCGACGTGTCGCTCGAGCAGCGGGAGGAGGCCGGGCAAGCCCGGCCTGCTGTGCAGCCAGGCTGCTTGCACAGGCGACAGACGGCCAAGGGTCGACAGCTCGTTGCGCGCGCAGTCTGGCCGTCACATTCAAAAAGAGGCCGGTCCATCACAGGTGAAAGCAAATGTCAAGCAACCGAACTTGCAGGTGCTTGCTGGCCTAACTAACTTACTCTGCGGGAGACATGCGCCTTGACTGTGAGTGAGCGAACGTGTGAGACGCGCCAACTTGTTGTAAGCGTGGAGCGGGACTTGGAATGTCCGCGGGCGCAAAGCTTGGCAACTGCAAGATGCGCAGTGCACCCAGCCGCCCCACGACCAAACGCGAGGCGACGGCCAGCCACGAGCTGCTCGCGAGGCGAGTCCGGCCGAGGCTTCGACATTCCGGTCGAATCGGCTTTCTTTCTCTGATCAATCTCTCTCGCGCGCGCTGTCATGACAGCGTGCCACGTGGGGCCATCTGTCTTTCGCCTTTTGAGTAGGGAGCCCGGTCGGGAAGACAGCGGTGTGAGCGTGCGCACTTGAGGCGGCAGCGTCGTTTGCTCCGCTGAGCCTGTGGCCGCGCATGCTTGCGCGCGCAGCGCCTTTACTCTCTGTCCAGGACTTGGCTAGCCCGAGCCCCCAAGCCCTCGCCTCATCGGCCCTCGTCGCGCAGACTTGGTTTCCTGGCTTGGGCCGAGCAACGGTAGGCTGGCATGAACTTGATCGAGCCAGAGAGCAACTGAACGAGGAGCCACTGGCAGCTGGAAGATGATGGGACGGTTGCAGGGCAACCTGCCCTCCTCCTGTCCGCGTCAGTCGGCAGGCGCAATGCTGCGCTGGGCGGCCCTGCCAAGACAAGACGAGACAAGTCAAGTCAAGCCAAGTCAAGCCACGCTTTGTGTGGCATGGCGTGGCGTGGCGTGCCTGCGCTGCGAGCCTGTAGTAGTTGGGCTGCGTTTCGCTAAATTCCTGAGCCAACGAGTAGGGCACGCGCTCCGATTGCCTGGCCTGGCTGGCAACTCAAAGCCGACAGGAAGGGACACGCGCCGTGCCCCGTGGGCACTCTCTACCTCTCTAACCCCCCCGTCACGCTTTCATGCTCAACTCTGTCGACATGGTTGGCTTGGGCATTGCCTCGCCAGTGCGGCCGGCCGCCGCTTGCGTACTCGCTCGCACCTTGGGCAGGCGGACGACGCGACAAGCCGTGGCAGTGTGCTTCGTAAGCCGTGGCAGTGCGCTTCGTGTCTTTTCTTTTGAGGAGAGCATAGAAGGCAAGAAAACAGCGAGGGGACGGTGCTCGGCTCACGGGTCGTGCCATTTGCCCCCTGCAAACAACGCGCGACGCAGCCAGCTACGTAGCATGTCTACGCCGGTTGTTGAGCAGCGGGAAATTCTTTCGCAACCCCACTGCGCAGGACGGCCACAGACGACTCGACTTGCGGTGGGCCTTCGGCGGGGCCGTTGGGAGGAGATGCATCGACCGTGGCCCGGACCTCGCCCGGGAGAGGAGCCCACGCAATCTTTTCCGTTTGTGCTCTTTAGGGCCTGCAGGCCCGGTCAACTCGAAACCATTTTGCGTGGTGTCGCCGCGCAAGGACGCTCAAGAGAGAGGCAAAGGGGCGCGTATTGCACGCCTGGAATGGTGCGCGCCCTCAGCTCCCACAGAACTATTGAAAGAGAGAGGTTGGTCTCTCGCTCTCGCGTCCGTCGGATCGCGTGTGCGCGCGTAGCTGCTGTGTCGGTCGGCTCTGCCACTGGACTGGAGCTCGCTCGCGGTTTGCACCGACGCCACGGCTGGTGATGAGTTGCTCACTAGTTCTGTGCCGAGCAGCCATGCGTCCGCGAGCTAGCGCGGGTGGCGGGCGACGGATTGGGCGCGGCCTCGTCACCAGCTTGCTGTAACCCTTCCATCGTCGATCGGCTCCAGCGCAGCGCGCGGCCGTCCCTTGCCGGGGCCGACCTCCGCCCGGACGCTGGGCACCCGCACGCGGCTCGCCCCACGGCTTGCCCTGCGAGCCACCGCGCGCTACCGACTCGCACCGCGCGCTGTCCGGCAGGTTCCAACCTGGCCGCCGTCCGCCTCCGTTCTACAGATCAGCTTCTCTACCAAAGCTGCGAGGCCCTGGACGGGCTTGCGCTGTGGCGGTGTGCCGAGCGCGTGCGTTAGCAGGAGCCTGCAAGCTGCAGCATTTTGATTCCGTGCTGTGGGATCTACGCCGTTGGTTGCTTCGAGTCGCAAGTTCGCAACCACCAGCCGCGCGGCCAGGCTGCCGGCAGCTCGAGTACGAGTAGGCCAGCCATGCATCTGCGTCGTCGCCAGTGCCTGCACCTGGCCGGCATCGGCACTGACTTCGGCATCGCAAGTGGCCCAGCCCCTAGGCAAAAAGCAGCAGCTCGGCCTTGACCCACATGCCAGCGGGGCAGCTCAGTTCGGCCGCACAGAATGCGGGCCAGGGGGGCCTTTCTTCCACGGCACGCGCAGGACCGCGCGCCAGGTGACGTGCGTGCTGCCCCCGCGGGCTGCGCCCGGGCTGCTCTAGCCTCTAGCTAGCGAGCGACATGCCTGCTCGAGTAGGCGCAGGCAGGCGGTCCCTCTCCTGATTTCGCGCTGTTTTCGTCTCGCGGACACGGTGATTACCCGCCTCGTCTTGCCGTCCGCATGGACAACAGGACACAACCGTCTGGCTGACCTGAACCAACATTCGCGAGCCATACGCGAGGGGCAGGCAGGCAGCCAACGCGCAATCCGAGGAGGAGCTTCTGTGGAAAGAAAGTCCAGCCGGGGCCCGTCGCCGCGACCCGGCTCCCGCGGGTCCTTCGCTCGCTCGCCAGAGCGGCAGCGTCGGGTCCGGGAGCGGGACAGCCCGTTTCGCGTCTCTCAGGAAAGAGACCGTCCCCTCAGAAGTTGATGGGTCTTTCTCGCTCCGTGGCCGAGCTGCAGCTCAAGGACGTCAGCCAGCGAAGCGGTAGCAAAGAGCTGGCTGGTACCTAGCGAGAGCGAGCTGCTCAAGCCGCCTGCCGTGCGATGTAACTAAGCGCTGCGAGCCGCGGCGCGCTACTTGCTCGCTTGTGGGTGCGGTAGCGGCGGAGTAGCTCGAACTAGCTTCGCCTGGGAGCGCCTGCCGCCCTGGGGCGCCGCCCGGCGGCGGCCGCCTCCCGATGAGGGCAAGCGAGTGCGAGCGAGCGAGCGAGCGAGCGAGCGAGCGAGCAAGCAAGCAAGCAAGCAAGCAAGCAAGCAAGCAAGC
>JABLUY010000034.1:83335-195049 GCA_013306675.1 Thraustochytrium sp. TN22 | reverse complement strand
GCCAGCCCGCCGCCGCCGCCGCCGCCGCCGCGCCGCGCCGCGCCGCGCCGCGCCGCCGCGCCCGCGCGCGCGTTTGAATTTGAATTTGCCTGCAGCCGGCCGGCCTCGCGCCGCGCGAGTGCAGTGCAGCAGCGCGTGCTGCACCGCGTGTGCGTGTGCATTATTCCATCTCCTGGCTCCAAGTCAGTCTGATCCGCCTCCAAGTCAGTCTGCCGCCTCCTGCCCTTCGTGTCAAGTCGTGACGACTTCGTGCCACTAGCAGCCGCCAGCTAACCAAGTTCGCTCGCTCGCTCCAGTCAACTTCGGCCTGCGCCGCGCGCGCCGGCCGCGCCGCGCCTCGCCTCGCCTCGCCGCGAGGCTCGCGCGCGTCGGGCTGCACGGCCTGCCAGAGCCAGAGGCCGCCTGCCTGCCGGCCGCCGGCCTGCCGCGAGTTGAAGTCGAGGCGGACTCGCCGCGGGTTGGCATGGACCGTGCACGCGCTCGCCATGGCCGCCGAGACCGGGGCGACGGCGGCCGCCGCGGCGGAGGTGGAGGGCGTTTCGGGCGCGTTAGCGGCGGCGCAGAGCGTGGCCATGATGGCGCGCAAAACGCCGCGCCGCGCCGGAAGAGGGAGCGGAGGAGGCCGGGGCGAAAGCAAGGGCGTTGATTGTGATGAGCCTGCACGGAGACGAGCTGAGGCGATGCTCGGATGGCGGGCACCTGGCTGCCTGGCCTGCCTGCTGCCTGCGTCGTTGGTGGCTTGTCGGCGCGTGCCGTGAAGAGAGACGCAAGCGAAGTTGGCAGCCTGGTTGTTGGGACGAAGGGATGAGCTGTGGCTGCCGTGCAAGTGGCAGCAGACGAGACGACTTGAAGGGCGGAGGGCTCTGGCTGGTGCTTGCTGTGCCTTGGATGCTTTGCTTTTCATCATGATAGCTCTGTGCTGCTGAAGCGCACTAGCAGCAAGAGTTGCCGAAGAAGGTTTCAAGAAACCCGAGGTTTTGGCTGGTGCCTCAGGCTGTTGTGCTTTGGATTATTTGCTTATGGTCACGGCCGCTCTGTGCTGGTGAAGCGCACTGGCATCTAAAGAAAATGGAAGAAACCCCAGGGTTTTGGCCGGTGCTTGTTGCGCTTTGGATGTTTGGCTTTATAATCACGGCCGCTCTGAGCTGGTGAAGCGCACTGGCATCTAGATAAAATTCAAAAAAGTCCGGGGGCTCTGGCCGGTGCTTGTTGTGCTTTTGATGCGATTCTCTCGCCGCTCTGTGCTGGCGAAGCGCTGGCGCTGTCATCAAAACAGGCCGAAGAAACCCTTCTTCTTGGGCCTTTCGAAGGTGATGACGAGATCGATTTCGCGGCACGAAACTTCTCGAAGGGCCCGGCCGGAACCGAAGCGGACCAAATAACGCTGGGCAGGTTGGACCTGGATGATACGACCGAGCTCGTTGTTGGCAATGCGGGAGTTCGCGCCACGGAAGCGCACCATCTGGCCAAGCTGGTACCTGGCGCGCGTGGTTCCGGCCGTGGGTCGAGTGTAACGGTTGGCGTAAGTGCCGCGCACAGGCGGGCGCGGCCTCTTCAAGGCGATGATGATCCTGTCTCGGTCGCTGAAAAGGTTCACGCCGGCCTTGCGCAAGTCTGCGTGGCTCATGTTCCTGCATTTGGCAACTGTGTCGAAGCCCTCGCGGCACATGGGGCGGTAGTACTTTTGCATGGAGATTTCGGTGAGGACGTCGAGGAGCTCCTCATCCTGGGAAGAGCTACCTCTGTGGGGGCTGCGGCGCGACCGAGAGCGGGAGATTGAGGCTTCCTTGAAGGCGCGGAGGATTTTTTCGCGGTCGGCGTACGTGTTGATGCCGAAGCCGCGCAGCTCGGCGTGCGTAAGCAGTCCGGCTTTGGCGAGAGTCGGTGCGCGTCGCATGATGACGGACGTGAAGCGCGTCTGGCCGAGATCGCGAAGGATTCTACGGATGGTGGTCTCGTCATTGCCGCCAGCGCTGGAAGAGGAAGACGAAGAGGAAGACGAAGAGGAGCGTGAGCGACGCCGTGAGGAGCGCGATCGGAAGCGGGAACCGGACTTGCCAGCGTGTTCCTTGATGTAGGTGATGACCTTGAAGCGCTGCGTCAAGGGCACGCCGGCGTCCTTCAGCTCGGTTTGCGAACCCGAGAGCGCCTTCTTGACTGTGAAGCCCTTGCGCATGACCAGCCGGAGTTTGTCGCTCTCCCCGACGGAACGAAGCGCCTTGCGGATGAGATCCTCGTCATCGGAGCCGCCACTGGCGGAGGAGGAGGAGGAGGAGGAGGAGGAGGAGGACCTGCCGCGCGAGCGGCCGCGGCTGCGGCTGCGGCTCTTCGACTTGGAACGCTTCGAGGTGTACGAGGTGAAGGCCTTGAGCATCTTTTCGCGATCCGCGTACAGTTGCACGCCGTACTGGCGGAGGTCCGTGTGAGAGAGCGCCTTCGCCTTGCGGAGGGTGGTGACACCGCCGCTTCGAAGTGGCCTAGCGTACTTGCTCATATCGAGATCCTTGAGGATGCGTTTGATGGCTGCCTCCTCGTCAGACCCGGAAGAGGACGACCCGGAAGAGGGGGACGCAGACCTTGACCGCCGGCTACCGCGCGATCTGCCGCGCGAACGAGACCGGGAACGGAACTTGGACTTCTTCCTGCTCTTCTTGGGCTCGTAGGCCTCCAGGGCACGCTGCGCGCGCGCGCGCTCTGAATACATCTGGAGGCCAATGCCCCGCAGATCCGTCATGGTGACCTTCTTGAGGGTCTTGACCGAGTCGAAGCCCTTCTTCTTGAGGTCCCGCCGGTACTTCTCCAGGCCGGCCTCCTTGAGCATCGCCTTGACCTCGGCCTCCTCGTCTTCGCTGCCGCTCGAGTCGCTGCCGCTGCTGTTGCTGCTCCTGCGGCTGCGACGCTTTTTCTTCTTTGGCTCATAATCCTTGAACGCGCGAATGATGCGGTCACGGTCGCCAAACATGGACACGCCCATGGTCCGCAATTCCGCGTGGTTTAGCGCCTTGGCTTTGCGCCAAGTCGTCACGCGCCCCTTCTTGAGACCGCGCATGTGGCTCGCCTGACCAATCTCCATGAGCACGCGCTGGATCTCGGCCTCCTCGTCGCCGCCGCTGCTCGAGGACGACCCGCTGCTGGAAGAGGACAAAGATGACGACCGCCCGCGCTTGGAGCGCTTGGAGCGCCGGGAGCTCTTGCTCTTGCCGCGGCTGCGGCTCTTGCTTCTCTTGTTGTCCTCCACGTCTTTGAAGGCCGCCATGATTTTCTCGCGCTTCATGTACATACCGACGCCAGCCTCGCGCAGGTCCGAGTGCGTCGCGCGCTTCAGCTTGCTCAGCGACATCTTGCGCAGGTTCTTGTAATACTCGCCCAAGTCGTTCTTCTTGAGCGTGCGCTTGATCACGTCCTCGTCGTCCTCGACCTCGCCGTCCAACGACGCCCCAGTCTGGGCACCGTCGCCGCCGCCAGAGTCCTGGTCATCGGGGGCAGAACCTCGAAAGACACGCAAGGCTTTGGCGCGTTTGGGCGCCGAATGGACACCGAGCGCTTGGAGATCGTCGTCCGTGATGTTGCGCAGCGCGGCCACGGAGGCGAAGCCAGCAGGCTCGAAGCGCCGACGAGCGGCACGCGAAAGACCTGCGGCCTTGAGCATGGCTTTGAAGCGTTGCGGGTCACCAGGCGAGTCGTCCTCCGCCAGGGCGCTGCGAGCGAGCGTCTCGAGGATAGCCTGTCGGTCACGGTAGAGGGTCACACCCACGTCTCGAAGCGTGGCGTGGGTGAGCGTGGCGCAGTCCTCTGGGGTCACGAAGCCGTGGGCGACAAGGGCAGGGCGGTGCTGATCCATGTCGATGCCGCGCAGCAGCGCGCGGAGGCGCTGCTGCTGGTCCGGGGTTGGGTCCGGGTTGGGAGACTGGAATTGCCGGAGGAGGGCCTGGAGGAGGCGCGTGGAGCGGCGATCGCGGACGTGGGCCTGAATCGTCTCGAGCATGTCGGCGACGGTCGGGCGAAGATCTGGCCGAGCGTCCCAGGCGTGTTCGACGAGGTCGGCCAGGCGCGGCTTCCAGGCGGTGTCGGGGCCGTACGCGGGGCGGTCGCCCGCGAGGACCTTTTCAACGATGAGCGGCGTGCCGAGGAAGCCGTAGGGCGGCGTGCGCTCCTTCACGGCCCAGCAGAGCACGGCGAAGGCATAGACGTCAGAGGCGGTGGAGACGGGCGCGCGACTGCGCGTGCTGCTGGTGGTCTCCGTGGTGATGGCGGCGATGGCGGCGGTGGCGGCGGTGGCGGCGAGGAGGAGTTCGGGCGCGGCGTACGCGGCATTGGCAAGAACGTTGGGCGGCAGGCCAATGTTGGTGAGCTTGACGTTGGAGCGCAAATGCTTGGCAAGGAGGACGTTGCGCGGATTGATGTTGTGATGCAGCAGGCCCTGCTCGTGGAGGTGGGCGAGACCGCGCGCAACGCCCTTGAAGATGGTCTCCTCCTGATTCAGCGAGAGCTCTACGTTGTGATCGGCGAGGAGGTCCTGCAAGGTCAGGTCGCAGCGCTCAACGATGAGCACCGGCGGGCGATAAGAAAGGACATCCACAAGGCGTGCGAGGTTGCGATGGCTGAGAGCTCGCCATTCACGCGAGCAGCGCAGCAACTCGAGGCGCTCAATGTGAGACGGTGCGCGTTCTTGCATGGTGGTGGAGCTCGGCGCTCGAGTGGGCGGCTTGGCTGGGAGGAGCAGGGCGAGGAGGCGGCTGTTGACGTCGGTCAGCGCATCGGGCTGGAAGGCGTGCGGCGAGGTGGACAGGGTCGTCTCAAGCGCCGCCAGGTCCTCGTCGAGCGCCGGGAACTCGTGTCGGGCCGTCGCGACGGCGTGGAGCAGCTCGCTCGTGTCGTCTTGCAGGTCGAGCTCGAAGTCGAGATCAAGGCGTGCGCCATCTTTGCCGGCGAGCTCGAGCAGTGCAATGGTGTGGCGGCGCAAGTTCTGCGCCTCCTGCCTGGACGCCGTATATTGCAGCAGAAAGGCCGCGCGCTCCGCGACGTCCGCGGGTTCTGCGAGGCGCGAAGCAGTCTCGAGCAGCGCGAACATCTCCTGCTCAAGCGCCATGCTTGCGGCGGTGCCAGGTGCGATCGCGTCGCGCAGCGCCGCAGTGGCCGCAGCGCGCTCGCGCGACAGGACCTGGGCGCTGCGCAGCGTCGACTCGATGCGAGCCGCGAGCGCCGCCAGATGTGGCGCCGGTGCCACCGGCGCCAACATGGTGCCCATGCTGTGACCTAGGGCAGCTTGGCGACCCTTTTGCGGAGCGCCGCCCCCCCGGGACTCCTTCTGCGTGCCGAGGCGGGCGAGGTCCAACGTGGAGCCGGCGTCGACAGCAGCATCAAGCTCGTCGCGGACTTGCCCGCTCTCGACGGTGGGCCCGAGGCTGCTCCTGCGGTCTGGCTCGCTGTCTTCTTCGAGGGGGGGCGTGTGCTTCTTGCAGACGGCGAGGATCTTGAGGCGTGTCGACATGGGAATGCCAGCATTCTTAAGCTCCAGATGAGAGCCGCTCAGGCCACGCTCCAAGGTAAAGCCCTGGGCGATCGCGTCCTCGAGCCTGTCCGCAACGAAGGCCTCCTCGAAGATGGCGGTCAAGACCGGGTCCGGTGCGAAGGCTGGGTTTGGTGCGGCTCCGGTCCTCATAGAGGTGGCTGCAGCAGGTGCGCCGCTGTCCTTGGACCACGTCCCGCAGGCTCTGAGGATGTCGAAACGGAGCGTCATGGGAATGCCTGCCTCCTTGAGCTCCTTATGTGACCCCGACTTCCCAATCTCCATGGTAAAACCGGCGGCCAGGGCGGCGTCGAGTCTGTCGAGGACACCGGCCTCCTCGAAGATGGCCTCGAGGGCCGCATCTTCCGGCTGGATGGGATGCACCGAGTGGCCACAGGAACTGTCATCGGCAGCCCCCGGGCTAGAGCCGTACCAGATAGCCGCGATGGCCTCGGAAAAGTTCGTCGTGGGCGCATCGATGGCGGCCTCGCGCTCGATCTCGAGAGCGAGCGCTTCGAGCAACACCTTGAAGTCGGCGCTGAGGCTGTTGTCGCGATCGCACAGATGCTCGTGAATCTCTTCCGGACTGAGCTTATCGAGGTCGGCAAGTAAGCTCTGCAGGTCTGTCTTGAGGTTGGGCACGGAGAACTCGGCCATGGCGTTCTTGATGGCCTCGCGCAGGGTCTTGACGTCATCTTCGAGGTCGCGCTCATCCTCGGTGCTGAGCCCGGCGGAGCTCGAGGCGGACTCGTCGTCTGCGCCGTCGTCGGTGCTGCCCATCCGGTCAATCTGGTCCTCGAGCCTCTCCTGCGATCTGCGCAGCTGCTCAAAATACAAACGTGAGGCCGCGAACTGCAGCAGGAAGGCGGCGCTCGTCTGTAGGTCCGCGGGGTCGCCCATATTGCCGTTGCAGCGCGCGACGAGGTCCACGAGCTGCACGAGGTCCGAGAGCAGCGCCCCCCCCCCTGTCTCGCGCAGCCCCCCGCCCGTACGCGCCTCGGCCAGCGCGCCGCGCAGGTCGCCCAGCACGTGCACCAGCTGATCCGCGCGCCGCCGCAGCACGGGCAGCCATCGCAGCTGCGACTCCGCCTCCGCCAGCTTGCCGTCGATCCTGCCGTCCAGCGACGACATCCCGATTCCCGCCGCGCCAGCCCGCGGCCGCGCCAACCTAAGCTGCGCCGGCCCTGCCGCCGCGATTGGCCTTTGGTGGGAGCGCGCTGGGAGCTCGCTTCTCAGATCCAAGTCCGTGCGATAGGCTAGGAGGAGGAGGAGGGGGGCACGCGCGGCCAGAGTACGCGCCGTCACGCCACCACCACTGCAATGGGAATCATTATGGGATCAACGTCAAGCTACCACAACCCGCCAGCGGCACGCACGCCCCACTGGCAGCGCAACCACTCATTGCAGATCAGCCGCCAGGCTGCGCCGGAGAACGGAGTCTGGCTGCACTGCAGCGCAGGCCACTGCAGACTCGGACGTTGCTCCCGGCCAATGGTCACGGTGCGCTGGCTGACGTGAGCTGCGGCCGCGTCCTTTGGTAGCCCTGCAGGTGGTTTACTCACAGTCAGTGAGGCATCGTCACGCAGTGCAGGCTGCGGCGGGATTTCAACAGCGAGACAAGCGGCGTCACCCACTCACCGACTCCTGCCGGCAACGCCAGCACCGCGGGAGGCCTTGGCTCAAACGTGCGCGACGCCGCCCTCGCGGGGGGGCTCTCCGTGCTCGGCATTGCGACCATTGCAGCCTTCAGAAAAGAAGGAAAAGAGATGGTACCACCACCACAAAATCATCAAACGAAGTCGAAGCCAGTCTCCAACTGAGTCCAACTCCAACAAGTGGCTGTGTGGCTGGCAGCAGCAGACGGCTCGTTCAGTGCCGTAGTCGTTGAGGTCAAACTCCACCTCGTCCAAGTCGCCCGGCTTTACAGTTAGGCGGAATGCCTCGCCGCACTTCCGCTCCTATGCTGGGAGGAGCAACCCGAAACGCGCAAGTAAATTGCGGCGCCGTGGCGGCGGCGGCGCCGCCGTGCGAGGGCGCGCTGGCTTGGCGCTAAGCGCTCCGCGCGAGCTGGTCCCCGGTCGGCGACCGATGCGCGGCGCGCTCGAGCCGGCGCTGAGAGGAACGCGAGGCACGCATGAAGAAGGGCGCAGGACGCCGCAGACCGCGAACAGCAGCGCCGCCGCTTCTCGCTTGCGCTGAGGCGCATCTTCGGCCGCCGCAGCGCCCCGAGAGGCACCTCGCCCCCTTCCGCTCTGGCGACCATCCCCGAGGAGGAGCACTTTGCCGTGGCTGTTCCGGACGCATCGGTCGAGCTCCCCGAGTACGTGCTCGTTGTCCACGACAAGGTCCTAAGGGCCAACCCAGACATCGGCCAGAGGATTCTACCGTTCCTCCCTCACGGGGTTCAGATCGAGGTATACTCTCTGTCTTCCACGCGCACGGACGCCTTCGTCAACCGCTTCCCAGGCCCGGGGAACGGCCGCACCTTTTCCTTCCTCACAGGCGAACTTTACCGCCGCCACCCGCTGCAGGCGACTCGCTACATTGCCCTGAGCCAGTACCAGCGCGTAATCGACGACGAGATGGTGCGCGAGGCGCTCTACATGTTCCGCGACCTGGGCGCGGCGAAGGTCGAGATCACGGCGAGCTCCGACAGCCCCATCAGCCGCGAGACCGGCCGTGACTTCACCGTGAGCGTGCCCAACGCCGTTCCGGTGGCCGGCGGCGCGATTGGGGCAAGCAGCGCCAGCCGCAGTCGAACGACCGAGGCCTCGAGGCACAACATGCAGACCACTGTTTTCACCTTCAAGGACCCGAGGTACCACCCTCACATCCGGCCGACTCGCTGGTACTACTACAACGAGATGCAGTTTCCGGAGTTGCAGGAGCTCATACCCAAGCTCCAGGAGGGCCGGGGCGGGAAGAAGATCTCGCTTGCTTTTGCGAGCACGGAGGAGCGCATGTCGCTCTCCGAGCTGCAAGCAAGCGTCGTCGAGGTGGTCGGGGTCGGCGCGGTGGAGAAGCACACCACCCTGCAGGAGTTCGAGTACGCTTTTTGCGTCGAGTTCCATGACGACAATGCCTTCCACGAGGCGCGCAACTGGGACCTTCCGCCCAGCAGCCGCGCCGTCGAGGGGGCGCGCTGGTCGCTGTCCAGCCTCGCTTCGCAGCGCACGCAACACTGGCCCAAGCGCCTCTCCTTTCGCGAGGACCTGCGCATGCCCGGCCAGGGCGTCGTGCCGATCGAGGAGTGGCTCATGAACTACGAGGACATCAACACCATCCCCGAGCTGCTCCGTGCGCAACAACTCTCGAACCTGCTGTACGTGCCCCTAGTGCTCTACGGGCGCAGGGGCCTCGACAACACGTCGGTGCTGTTCACGTGGCAGTTCGCCGTGACCAAGTCCGTGCAGACCCTGCACACGGAGGAGACCTGGCGGCAGTGGAATCGCATGGTCGGCGACGACGAACCGCGCGGCCAACGGCGCTGGCGATACCAGTCCTTCATGCAGAACGTTCGCTTCGACCCGCGTGATGGCGGCGTGGCGAACTTTGACGCGGCCGGCGGCGGCGCGGAAGATGCCGAGTCATTCGAGCGTATGAGCGACAAGGACGTGGTCAAGCTGCTCATGTACGACACGCCGGACGCGGCGTCGATCGATCGCGATGTGGAAGGCGTAAAGCACCCGTTCGGCTTGCGCATCCTGGTCATCAATGGTCGCCTGGTCAACACATTGCGCAAGGAGCGCGAGGCACGCAGCGCTGGCACTTCAGGTGAGCTGACTGATGCCGAGCTGGAAGACATGGAGCAAACGTGGGGGCAGGTGGGACTTCTTGTCGGACCTGAACGCCCTGCTGCGCCGGATGGCGTGCCGATCCAGATTGGGCTCGACCGCTACCCGCCCATCGCGTGCGTTCTCCTCTTCGACTTTGAGCCGGAGCCCGCGCCCGAGGATGAACGTGACGCGAGTGCCGCGATGGTGTCGTCTGAGCTCGGGATCACCAAAGTGTGGCCACTCGTCGCCCTGCCGGCTCCATCCTCGCGCGCCGACGCGCTGGCGCTCACTCGTACGCTCAGCCGCGATCGGGCAGTTTTCGAGCAGCGTGTTGAGGCGCTCGAGGAGGTAGCCACGGCTGCCGTCGACGTACTCAACGAGCTCTTTCGCTTCATTCAAGAGGTTGAGTTCATGCTTCGGCGCCAAGCCGACCGCATCGATGCCTTTAACGCGCCGTAAATAATCTACCAGTACGCACAAACTTTCAGTGCGCTACAACAACAAAGGGGCGCAATAATATATCAGCGCAAGGCGAAACGTTCACAGTGAGTCAAGTGCGGTCAATCATCGTCATCTTGCTGGCGCTGGGCTCTTGCGGCAGGACGCAGCGCGCGCAGCGCGGCGTCGCGGTCGGTGAAACGGAGCATGCCGACTGCGCGAAGGTCGGCGTGCGAGAGGTCGGCGCAGGACGCAAGCGAGATGAAGCCGCGCTGCGCGAGCTGCGGTGCGTAGCAGGAGAGCCCCAGCGAGGCCAGAGACGTGGCCAGTTCACCGTCGTCCGTGGCACTGTCCGCGCCCTTGTTCTCTTTCTCGTCTGTGCTCTCCTTTTTCTTGCTCTTCTTCTTCCTTGTGTCCTTCTTTTGGTCCTTCTTTTTGCCCTTCTTCTCCTTCGTCGTCTTCTTCTTCTTCTTCTTCTTCTTCTTCTTCTTTGTTTTCTTTTTCTTGTTGTTGTTGTCCTTGTCCTCGCCATTGTCCTCGTCGGTGTCATCGGCGACGGACGTCCTGGCGGCGGCGGCGGCGGCGCGGGCGGCGGCAGCGCGGTGGATGCCTTCTTGGCGCTGCAGGGCAAGACGCTCCTCTTGATCTTCCTCGAGCGCAAGGTAGGTCTCCAAGGCGTGCTGAAGAGCTGAGAGGACGTCCTTGCGGTGCGTGTAGATGTGAAGGCCGGCCTGGCGAAGCTGCGCGTGGGAAAGGTCGGCGGCCTGCTGCAGTGTGTGGGCGCCGGCGGCGCGAACAGCGTCGACCTCGGCGTCGACAAGCTCGGGCGGACGCTGGTCGCGCAGCACATCCTCGATGCTGGGCTCCCGCAGCGGCACGTCCACGGGCGGCGCCGCGAGCGCGGCGGCCGTCCAGCGGTCCGCGCCCGTGCGCATGCTGGCGGCACGGCCTATGTGCTGCCAGAGGTTGGCGAGGATGCGAGTGGAGCGACGCTGGCGCGGCGCGGCCTCCAGGTCCGCCACGACGGCGTCCATGAGCGGTCGATCCACGGCGTCCTGCGCCCAGGCGCGCTCCACCAGAGCCCGCAGGCGCGGCTTCCAGGGCGTCTCGTCGCCAAATTCAGGCCGCCTCCCGGACAAAACACGCCGGGCCACGACGGCTGGCGATGCCAACCCCCATGGTGCACGGCGCTCCTTGACGGCCCAGACGAGGATTGCATACGCGTACACGTCCGAGGCTCGCGCGTAAAACTCGCCGTCATCGGGGTCTAGCAGCTCGGGCGCAGCGTAGTCAACATCGTGGGGGCTGCCGCGTAGCGGCAGCCCGATATCGGCAAGCTTGACGTGGTACTCGCGCGTGAGCAACACGCTGCGTGGGTGGAGGTGGCGGTGCAAGAGGCCGATCGTATGCACATGCGCGAGGCCGCGCGCGGCGCCCCGCAGGATGGTCTCCTCTTGGTCCGCGACGAGCTCCAGGTCTGGGTCTTCGAGCAGGTCCTGCAGCGTGCAGTGGCACGGCTCCGTGGCCAGCAGTCGCAGCTCCGGGTCGCTCCCGAGCAGACGCGCGATGTGCGCGTGTTCCTGGGCTCTGGCCCAGTCGTGCGCGCATCGTGTCACCTCGAGCGGCGCCCAGTCGACGCGGCGCACGGCGGCGGGCTCGCCGTTGAACTCGGTAACGGCGACGCCAAAGTCGCCGCCCTCGACCGGCTGCAGGAGCGCGACGACATCCTCGCCACGAAGGAGCTGGGGTTCGACCGCGTCCAGGGTCTGCGACGCGTCCGGGTCCGCTTCTCTGGCTGCTTGAACCGCCTCGCGGAGACCTCGAAGGTCCTCGTCCTCCCCATCCTCCTCCGCACCGTCCTCGCCCTCCTCCTCGGCCGGGAGCTCCACGTGCACGAGGTCGTGCAGCTTGGTCTCAAGGTCCGCGAGTCGCCCGGCCTCGCGGCGCGCCGTGGCCCAGAAAACCACGCGGGCGAGGGGGGCGGCGTCCTCGTCCGTCTCCCCCAGGCACCGCGCGCTGTCGCGTACCTGCACGAGCAGGCGCTCGAGCGCCAGGGCCTGCTGCGCGTCGTCCGGGGCTGTGTCGGCGCGTGCCGCGCTGTGAACGAGCGCCTCCAGGCGCCGAGCGCGCAGCCGCTGCGCACGCGCGCGGCGTAGCGTCTCGGCCGCGAGCGCGGCCTGCGACGCGACCGCCGAGGCCGCCGCCCCTGTCGTGGCCATGCTGGTTGGAGAACTGCCAGTGCAGCTCGGAGAGGTTCGAGTCGTGCGTGGCGCCCAGGCTGGGTGCCGGTACCTGGTATGGGTACCAGTACCCTGGCAACCAAGTGGGGGTGTGGACGCGTGTGGACTGACATCTGATCTCAGACTCGGGCTCGGACTCGGACTCGGAGCCTGAGGAGCCCTGAGGAGAAGGAGAAGAAACCGGGCACCTGAGAGCAAGAACCAGAGATGTCCACGGCAAGTTAGCAAGCTAGCTAGCTAGGAGTCGAATATCACATCACGAGGAGGAAGAGGAGGTGAAAAGGCGGCGCAGCGAAGCAATCGCAGCCGACCTGGCAGAGGTCTTGACGCGTGGACGGCCGAGGGGGTCCTGATCGAGCGGGCACAAATGGTGGACGGAGATAATGTACCGGCGATTGCCCAGGCTGGGAAAGCGAACAGCATAGCGATAGTGGACGGATTCCCCCAAAATCGTGCCAATCAAGCCCTGAACGCCCGGGATCGAACCACCATTGACGCGGACACGAATGCCAGGTTCGAGCACTGGAATGCCTGCCGTGGGTGCGTCCTCGGGAGGAATCGCGTGGAAGTGCGTGATGACAGCCTGGCGGCGCGCGTAGCTTAGCAAGCCGACGCCACGCAGGTCATCGTGGGTGAGGTTGCAGCACTTGGGCACCGAATCGAAACCGGCGTCAATGAGGGCATCGGCGAGAGTGTCATCCGTCTGGAAGGAGGCAAACTCGCGGCGCAGCGCCCAACGAGACAGCTCACGACGGCGCACAAGCCAATTGGGCTCCTCTGCGTGCGTGTGCGATGAGTCCCGCTGCCGCCCCTGGTGGCGGTGATCGTAGCGGTGGCGACCGTGGCGGTGGTGGTGGCGGTGGCGGTGGCCACGGCGACGGCGATGCTTGCGAGAGCGCGATCGACGTGAGGACCGTGCTGCACGAGTCGCGGCAGTCTGAAAGGCGTGGATGAGCGCCTCGCGGTCTGCGTGGCGCTGGACGCCAAGGTTGGCGAGCTGACCGTGCGAGAGGCGCGCACAATCTCTGAGCGTTGGGTGAGCTTTGAGAAGCGTCGATAGAATGCGATCCTGGTGGTGCTTGCGAAGGATGCGGCGAAGGATGGCCTTGTCTCCATGATCGCGCGTCAGTGCGGAGGGCGCGAGTCCGTCATCTTGAGAGGAAATGGTGGCGGCACACGCGCGCATGTAGCCAATGACGGCGTGGCTCGCTCTCAAAGGCACGCCTGCGCTGACGAGCTCGGAGCGGCTGCCCTCAAGACCCCTGGTGACGGTGAAACCCGCTGCCAGCACAGCATCAAGCCTGTGCCCATAGCCCACGCGTCTGAGAGCGTGCATAATGAGCCCCGATTCTTCGCGCAGCATATGGGCCGAGGGCGGCGAGGAGGACGAAGAGGAGGACGAAGAGGATGAGGAGGACGAAGAGGAAAAGGTCGAAGAGGCTGAGACTGAAGACGCTGACGCGGCCCGCGAGCGGTGGCCCAAGGCAGCGAGGATGCGATTGCGATCAGACGCGGACGTGACGCCCATAACGCGGAGGTCGGCGTCGTCGAGCAAGCGCGCCTCGCGAAGTGCGCCGAGGCCCGCCCGTTCGAAGAGAGGGTAGAAAGCCTCGAGCTCGGCGAGTCGCAGCGCATTTTCAACACTGTCATCATCACCAGGGCCGCCAGGGCCGCCAGGGCCGTCCTCTTGAGTGCTGCCAAAGGCACGGAGGAGCGCATCCCGGGCGGCGAAGTCGCGCACGCCACATCGACGCAAGTCCTGGTGCGTCGCCAATTGCAAATCGTGCAGGCTGAGAGAGGCGAGCGCCTCTCCGTAGCCGGAGAGGCCATGTTCGTGAAGCACTTGCGCAATCTCAGCGGCCTGGGAGCCGAAAGATGACGAGGACGTGGACGAGGCTGGGGGTGGGTGCGAGGGGAGGCGCCAGAGGCTGCGAAGGAAGAAGCGCGAGGAACGGCGGTCGCGCGGGCGCTCGACTTGCAAGGCGGCCAGCACCTGATCCATGGACGGGCGGCGGGCGGCGTCGTGTGTCCAGGCAGACTGCACGAGGTGCTGCAGCGCGGGAGCCCACTCGGTCTCGTCGCCAAACGGCGGGCAGAGGCCGTCGTCGCCGGACTGAGGCGGAGACTGCCGCTCCTTCAGCTCCCAGGCGAGCATTGCCCAAGCGAGCACGTCAGCGGCGCGCGTGTCTGATCCCGGCAGGCCGAAGCCTGTCAGTTTGACGACCGGCTGCGCTGCATTCGTCAACAGTACATTGGCTGGCGCGAGGTTTCGATGCAGGAGGCCGAGGCTGTGCAGGTGGGCCAGGCCGCGCGCGGTTCCGGCGAGGATAGCATCCTCCTGCGCGCGGCCGAGGTCCAGGTCAGCATCGTCCAGGAGGTAGCGCAGGTTCAGCTCGCAGTGCTCGAGCACTAGAAAGGAGTCATCCGCCGTGTGCGAGACGCCAAAGAGGCGCACGAGATTCGGGTGCGAGGTGAGTTGCCAATCGTCCGCGGCCCGCACGACGCCCAAGAGGTCGACGCCGGGCGGCACGTGCTGCAGCGTCACGGCCTGGCCGCGCCACTCTCCGTGGCATGCTGGTCCGAAACTACCTTGCGGCAGGCTCGGCGTGCCGCGGCGCACGTTCACATTGCGGGTCCTTGCAAGGTACTTCCTGGCGAGAGCGTCGGGATCCTCGAGCGCGAGGTCCGGGAAGCTGCGTTGCGCTGCGTGGAGCGCCTCGTCGTACACGTGCGCGTCGTCCTCGGGGCCATCGTCGTCGTCGTCGTCGTCGTCGTCGTCGTCGTCGTCACCCGCGTCACGGTCCCCGTCCCCCTGGAACATGGCTTGAAGATCGATGTTGAGCGCGTGCAGCTCCGCTCTGTGTCGGCGCGCCGCGACGAGCGTCAGCAGCGTGCGGAGCGTCTCACTGGCCTCATCCACGTCGCGCCCCCCCACTGCCAGCGCGCCGGCGCAGTCGCGCATACGCACGAGCAGGTGCTCGAGCTCCAGCAGGCGGCCCTCAGCCGCCAGGGCCGGCAGCGAGACCCGCAAGCGCGACGATGCCAAGGCCGCCCCCTGCGTGCGAACCGCAGCGCCAGACGCAGCGGCGGCCGCCGTCGCGCGCAGCAGCTCGTCGGCAGCCAGGTCCGCCAGCGCCGTTAACGAGGGGGACGCCATGGCCTCGGAGGGAGCAGAGTCTCTCGACTTGAAGGCTTTGCGGTTTGTTGCCGCGAACTGCACGGTCACTGGCAGGTTCGAGGACTCCACCGTGACCATCTTGCAGTGACAACTTGAAGAAAAGGCAAGCGGCGTTGATCTCAGCCAAGCGGCTGCCCGCCGCGGCGGGGAGAGGGGGCGGAGATGCCCAGAGAACGGCTCGGCAGCACTCGGCAGCAATGTACTGCAGCATTCGGCACTCTTCGGCAGCACTCGGCACCACTGCACCAGGCAGACCACGCAGCATTGATGCACTCCCGCAAGTGCTAAGGACTTGGAGTGGTGGAGCGCAGCTGCCGCTGTGGGAGGTTGCGGCTCGAACAGTCCTGACAATGGCTGAAAGGAGCTCGCGGACCCATTCGCAGTTGTTGAGCAGCTCAAAGGCGTCGTCCTGACGCTCGCTTATGCAGCGGTGGTGGTACCCTACACTGTGAGAGATGCTTTTATCGCCTACTCCACCACGCCTAAAAGATGCCGAAGAGCTTCTTGCGCTTGGGCTTTCCGTGAACTGCAGCCAGCTCAGTTTCGCGACAGAGAACCACTCTCACACTATTATGAGAGTCGAAACGGACGAGCCAGCGCGAGTCAGCCATTCTCTGGACGATCAGGCCAATCTCGCCGCGAGAGACACTGGACTCAACGCCTTGATAGCGCACCGTCTGGTTGACTCTAAACCCAAGTGTGCGGCCCTGGCGGGTACCCGGGGACTGGGAGGCGTTCATGCTGTTGACGGCCTGGAGGATTCTTTCGCGCTGGCCAAAATTGCCAACACCGACTCTCCGCAGATCTGCGTGTGAGAGGGTCCTGCAAGCGGCGAGAGAGTCGAAGCCCGCATTGCGGAGCGGGCGGAGGAAGTGCACCATATGAATGGAGTCGAGTACACTCCGAAGGTCTTCTTCATCTCGAGAGCGGCGGGGATCGCGCGAGCGGGAGCGCGAGGCAGCGGACTCCTCTTCTCTGAATGCCTGAATGATCCTGTCGCGTTGGAGGAAGAAGGCGACACCGAGTTGCCGGAGATCAGAGTGAGTCAGGGCCTTGCACCTGTCCATCGTGTGGTGGCGGCGGAGCAGGGCGTTCGCGATGTGGTCTGCATTAACGCTGTGAAGAACACGACGAATGCGGCGCTCGTCGCCCTCGTCACTGCTCCTGCTCCTGCTGCTGCTGCTGCTGCTGCTGCTGCTGCTGCTGCTGCTGCTGCTGCTGCTAGCGTCGGTGTCGGAGTTGGAGTCGGAGTCGGAACCGACCTTGTTGCGCTTGGTGGCCTTTTTCCGCCTGGCGTGCTTCTTGCGGTGCGCCTTGCTCTTGCGTTGATGTTCCCGCATGTAGGTAATGATGTTGACGCGAGCGGACATCGGTATGTTGGCATCTTTAAGTTCGAGCTGCGAGCCCTGAAGCGCCTTTGACACCGTAAAGCCTGCGCGAAGAATGTCGGAGAGCTTGTCGCGCAGGCCGACGTGACGCAGGGCCTTTTTCATGAGCGCCATGTCGTCCCGTGAGATGGCGCTCTCCGTTGGCGAAGGGGGTGATGCCTCGGATGATGAGGAGGTGGAGTGTGGCTGACTCTGGACGGCGCACCTAATTCGTTCGCGCTGGGTGAACAGCGTGACGCCCATGGCGCGGAGGTCCTGGTGACGGAGGTTTTGCGCAGCGGCGAGCGTGGTGACCCCGTTGCTGAGGAGAAGGCGGATATATTCATCTGGAACATCGGCGTCGCGAAGCCGGTTGATTAGCGAGTCACGTGTGGAATTTTCGGAGGTTTGGCGCCTGTCGTGGTCATGGTCGTCATCGTCATCGTCATCGTCATCGTCATCGTCATCGTCATCGTCATCGTCGTTGTCAGCCTCCGTGGCGGAGGCGCCAAAGGTGCGGAGGGCTTTGGCGCGCTTGGCCGCGGAACGCACGCCAAGTGCTTGGAGGTCGTCGCCGGTGATGGTGCGCAACGCGGCGTTGGAGGCGAAGCCGGCGGGCTGGAAGCGCTTGCGGACGTCGCGCGGGATTCCAGCGGCCTTGAGGGTTGCGTAAAAGCGCAGAGGGTCGTCGATGACCTCAGGCTCGGAGGCGCCGGGCTGAGCGAACTTGTCGAGGATGGCCTGGCGGTCGCGGTATGGGGAAACGCCCATGGATCGGAGCACGGCGTGGGTGAGCGTGGCGCAGTCATCAGGGCTGGCGAATCCGTGAGCGACGAGGGCGGCGCGGTGATGGTCCATGTTGATCTCGCGAAGGAGCGTGTGGAGGCGCCGCTGGTCCGGGCCTGGGACGACGGAGGGCGGCTGAAGCTGCTGGAGGAGCGCCTTGAGGAGGCGCGTCGAGCGTCGGTCGCGAATGTGGGCCTGGATGGTCTCTAGCATGTCTGCGACGGGTGGGCGCAGGTGCGGGTGCGCGGCCCATGCCTGCTGGACGAGCTCGCGCAAGCGCGACTTCCAGGCGGTGTCCAGGCCAAAGGGCGGGCGGTCGCCGGCGAGGACCTTTTCGACGAGGTGCTGAGTGGCGATGAGGCCATACGGAAGCGTGCGCTCCTTGACAGCCCAGCAGAGCACGGCGAGCGCGTAAACGTCAGAGGCAGTGGACAGCGGTGCCGCGTCGTGGTCCGCGGAGAGGAGCTCGGGTGCGGCGTAGGCCGGATGGGCAAGAATATCGGGTGGCAGCCCAATGTTGGTGAGCTTGACGTTGGAGCGCAGGTGCGCGGCAAGGAGGACATTGTGAGGGTGCAGGTTGCGGTGGAGCAGGCCGGTCTGGTGCAGGTGTGCGAGGCCGCGTGCGATGCCCTTGAAGATGGTTTCCTCCTGATTGAGCGAGAGTTCGACGTTGGGGTCGGAGAGGAGGTCGTGCAGGGTTGTATCGCAGCGCTCGACGAGAAGCAGCGGCGGGTCGTTAGGGACGACGCCCACGAGGCGTGCGAGGTTGCGATGGTGAAGGGCGTACCAATCGCGGGCACAGCGCATGAGCTCAAGACGCTCCACGTGCAGCGGCGTGGGTTCTCGCATGGTGGCGCTGGTGCCAGGATTGCTGCTGTCCCCCCCAGCGCTCGCGGGCGGCGACGCTTGCGCGGAGAAGAGCATGGCAAGGAGGCGGCCGTTGATAAGATGAAGCGCGTCGGGCTGGAAGGTACCCGGTGCGGTGGCCAAGGTGGTCTCGACTTGCGCAAGATCCTTGTCGAGCGCGGGGAACTCTTGGCGGGCGGCGGTGACGGCGTGGAGCAGCTCGCGCGTGTCATCTTGCAGGTCGAGGTCCAGGTCGACGTCATAATCGACGTCAAGGTGGTCGGCGTCCTTGCCGGCGAGCTTGAGCAAGGTTGCGGTGTGCTCGCGCAACCTGAGCGCCTCTCGTCTGGCGGCGACGTATTGCAGCAGAAACGCGGCGCGTCGGTCGTCGGCGGCCGGCTCCGCGAGGCGCGAGGCGGTCTCGAGGAGCGCGAAGAGCTCCTGCTCCAGCTGCACGGCGACGGCCGCGCCGGCGCCGGCGTCGTTCTCGAGGACGAGCGCCTCCTTGAGCGCCGCCGACGCCGCGGCGCGCTCGCGTGGCAGCACCCGCGCGGAGCGCAGCGTCCCCTCGACGCGCGCCGCCAGCGCCGCCAGCGCCATGGCGGCGCGGCCTCGCAAGGGAGCAGGTTTGTCCGTCGCGGCCTCGGACTCGCCGGCCCCCTGGGCCCTGGCCGCTGTCATCACCTGCTGGCTGGCTGGTCGACATTGGTTCCTTCAACCAGTTGATTGTGTTGTCAGAGTCTGCAAGTCGCGGCCAAAGCCGCCAAACCAAACTCGAAACTTGGAAACTTGGTGCGTGCAGTGCACTCCGAGTCGTGATCATGATCGCTGTCGCGCCAGCGCGTGCCGCCCCGCCGCCGCGGCCTGCGCAACGCAAAGAGTGGTGGTTGGATCCTGTGCCGCAGCGGCGAACTTGGTCAAGTGGACGGGCAGGCACGGGCAGACGACGAACGTTAGGCCGCCCGACCCGGACCGCACGGTCTAGCAAAGGCGCGACGGCGAGGCCCGGGCTGGCTCGGCTGCCAGCGGGGCCGCGTCGAGGGCGCACGGCGAGGCGAGGCGCGATGGCCAAGAAGAAGGCGGCCAAGGCGGACCTGTACGAGGTGCTGGGCGTGGCGCGCAGCGCGACGGCGGCCGAGCTGCGCAAGGCGTACCACAAGCGCGCCCTGGTGGTGCATCCGGACAAGGTGGGCAAGCAGGACGAGAGCGCGGCGGCGGCCTTCCAGACGCTGCAGGCGGCGTACGAGGTGCTGCGCGACCCGGCCAAGCGCAAGAGGTACGATGCCACGGGCGACATTGACAGCGACAGCTTTTTGGAGGCGTACGAGCGCTTCCGGGGCGTCGTGGTGACGGAGAAGGACGTGGACGACTTCCTCGGCAAGTTCAAGAAGTCGGAAGCCGAGACGCAAGATGTGCTGGACTACGTTCGCGCGCACGATGGCGACCTCACCTCCATCCTCGCATCCATCATTGGCTCCGAGAATGAGGATGCCGAGCGGTTCCGGGCCTTGGCGCTCGCTGCAACGCAGGACGACCGCTTGCCGGCTGCCTTGGCGGACACGATCAAGACGTCGGAGATCCGCACTCTCGAGGAGCTCGACGCTGGCGAAGAGGATGATGTGGATGATGACGACGATGAGAAGGAGGACGAGGCCGAGGACGAGGACGAGGACGAAGACGAGCAGGATGAAGATGAGATGAAGGACTTTATCGTGGATGATGAAGATGAGGAGGACGTCGTCGAGGAGGCGGATGAAGAGCAGCAGCAGAAGGCTTTCGATGTGGGCGCTTCCGTCGAGGCTCGATGGCGCAAGGGCCCGAACTGGTACACGGGCGAGGTCGTCAAGGTGCACGGCGGGGACGAGTACGACGTGCTCTACGACGACGACGGCACCTTGGAGGAGCGCATCCCCGCACACCTGGTGCGTGAGTGCAAGCGCGCACGGCCCAACCCCAAGAAGAGGCGTGCTGCGGAGGAGAAGAAGGAAAAGAAGCAGCAGACACAACAGGAAAAGAAGAAGAAGAGGAAGGAGAAGCAAGGCGAGGATGACCTCGCGGACGTGGATCCGGCACTGATTGCCATGATGCGAGGACGCAACGCCGCACGTGACCAAGCCTTTGCCAAGTTCGCTGCCAAGTACAGCTGATTGACGAAGCACAACTGGTACTGTATAAGAAACAAAATCATGACTCCCCTTGAGAAAAAGAAAAAGAAAGGAAAGCGAGTGAGAGAGAGAGAGAGCGAGAGAGAGAGGAAGAAAGAGAGAGGGGAGGGGGATTGCATTCAGCCGCTCGACGTCCAGCCGCTCGACGTCCAGCCGCTCGACGTCCAGCCGCTCGAGAGCTGGGCGCCCCTTTTCTCAGACTCGTGCATCATGTGCTGTTGTCATGCTCGGAGTTGCGTTGAACCCGAAGAAGGAGCTGGTGAGACTGACCATCTTCAGAGTTGCACAAACTCATGGTCAGCGCAAGAGATGGCTTGATGACGGTCTGATCCTCCTGTAGTTGAAGGGAAAAGTGCTGGAGAAGAGTAGCGATGAAGAGCTTGGCCTCGAACTTGGCCATATCGCGGCCAAGGCAACTGCGGTAGGCAGCCTGAAAAACGGGAAAGGCAAAGGGGTCGGGCTCTTGAAACGGGATCCAGCGCTCCGGCCGAAAGACGAGAGGGTCGGGATAGCGGTTGGCGTCGCGGCCCATGGCATAAGGTGAGTAGAGGAGGTTGGTGCCCTTGGGGATGAAGGTGCCGTCGTGATAGACGAGGTCGCGCGTGGTGACCTTGATATTGAGCGGCACGGGCGGGTACAGACGCAAGGTCTCGTAGAGACAGGCATGCAGGTAAGGCAGACGCGAGGGGTCGGAGACGTCCTCGAAGGTGAGGTCTTTGCCGCAGACCTCGTCGCGGCACTTGGCCTGAATGTCCGGGAGGCGAGATAGCTCGTAGAGCATCCAGGTGAGCGCGCAGGCGGTGGTGTCGCGGCCGGCGATAATGAAGTTGGTGACGATGCCCACGAGGTCATCGTCGGTCCATGTCACGTCCTTGACCTTGAGGAAGTTGGACAGCAGGTCTTCGCGGCGGTCAATGTCCGGCGCCGCGCGCAGACGCGCCACCTTGGCGCGCACGAGGCGGCGCAGATCGCTGGCGTGGCGACGGAAGGAGCGAAAGGTCGGGCTGCACAGGCGCAAGAGCTGCATGGCCGGGCTGGTCCAAGGGCGGTCGGAGAAGAGAGGACCGAGCGGAAAAGGCAGCGCACCAATGAGCATGGTGAGCGGGCGCGTCTCGACGTGGAACGCCATGAGAGCGCGGTGCGCGCCGTCGAAGGCGCGCTCGGCCGCCTCCGCCGCGGCCGCCCCTCCCCCTGCATCGCCGAAGAAGATGTCATCGATGGACGCGAAGGTGAGACGGAAGAACTCTGCTTGCATATCGACGACCTCGCCAGCGGCCGCGCGGGTGGACAGCGAGGACACGAGCCCCGCCGCCTTGGCCCTGAAGACCTCGTACATTTTCGTAGAGAACTGGCGCCGCGTGAAGATGAGCGCGGCGGCCTTGCGCTGGCGCTTCCAGACCTCGTGGTCCGCCGGCGCGGCCTCCTCACCGTGGCGCAGCACGAAGATGCCACGACCCAGAAAGGTCTCCATGTATGAGAAGAGTAGGTTGTCATCGCCAGGCTTGGTGGCGCCCGAGAACTCTTCCTTGAGCATCCACTTGACCGCCTCGGGCGTGTTCACGCACAGCTCAAAGCCCGGCGGCCGCCAACGAGACAGCGGCGCGGCCATGTACGGCAGGCGCTCCTCGCAGCAGAACTCCACAAAGCGACCTGCGCTCGCCGCCATGGAGCGCCCCGTCCAGTCTGTCCGCGGCCCCGGCACCGACGCCGTGGCGCGCTCGAACTGCCGCCGCCGCCATGCCCAGCGCAGGCCGCGCCAGGCCGCCTGCGCCAGCGCAAACCCCACTACGCACCGCAGCGCCAGACTGCCGCTAGGCCTGGACGAGGTCTCCGACGAAGCCGGCATTTGATTGACTACTACCAGACGCCGTCGATCGAGTTCTGCGGGTCTGCGCGGCGCACGCCGTTGCTCTCTCTCTGTAGCGCGGCCTTGGATCTAAGGTTGCCGGCACGCCGGCGCCGCGCCACTGCCAGCAGTGACCAGGTTCGATGATTCCTTTGAACCGTAGCCGAGAGTAGGCGAGCTACTAGGCCTAGGCCTAGCGCCCGCTCATGCCTGCGGCCCTGCGCCAGGCGCGGCCAACTTACCAACCAAGTCTTGCGGCGACGTGGCTTCAAGTTGCAGCTCGCATTGCCGCAACGGCGCCCAGCAGCCAGCAGGCCTGTCAGTCCGTCAATCAGTGTCAGAGCAGCGGAGGGAGCCTGAGGCACTTGGCAAGCAAGGCAAAGGCAGAGGCGAGCTCCTCCTGGTCACACTGGCCCGTGCAGGCAAAAGCATCAAAAAGAGATGTTGCACTCACCTGGCTCATGTGAAGGTACAGGAACCTGGTAGCACCAGTGGTACCGCTGGTAGTACCTACCTGCTGGTACCATGTAGAAGAGGACCCATAAATAGACCGCTTTGAAGGAAAAAAGCTAAAAAAAATGAGCTAAAGTGCCCGAGGGGAGTCTCGATCTCCCGACCTAGCGCTAACTAATCGACCTTATTAGGTCTGAGTTCTATGAGACGCTCGCAACTGCCAACTGTGCTACTCGGACGATCAAGGTGATCGAATGAGGCATCGAAGCCCCCATTTCCTTGGTTGAAAGATTGATGGTCTGTCAAGCTTATAAGGACTACGGCTACCAAGGGTAAAGCAGGTGAATACGGGGCAGGGTTCGAGTCTGCGGCGAGGCAGAGCTAGCTAGCTCGAGGCGAGCTGGCAAGCCGCGCTCGCGCGCGCTGGCGGCGTAAGCCGTATGCTCACAATGAGCGTGGCGCGCTGGCGCGCGGCGCAGCGGCGCACAGCGCAGTGGCGTTCTCACCGTCTTCTCACACCTGAACAGCGCATCCAAGTCAGCAGGTGAAAATGAGTGAAAATCACACATCGTCAGCAGTTGAAGATCGCATTGTCATCTGAGAAGAAGGTCGGTGGCAAGTCAAGCGTGGTAGCGCCGCGCAAATGTTGTTCGAGTCCCGCGCCCGAGTGGGCCTTGACTCGCTTGGCCTCTGTCATCTCTGCGACGAGCTCCATGGGTCTGAAGACGCGTGCTTGTGGGGGCTTGAGCTTTGCGAAGGGAGTCTGTTCGGTGTACCCGTGGAACCACTCGCAGAGCTTGTCCGGCTCGGGTTGAGCGCAGGGGTCAGACGTGGGTTCGAAGACGTTGACGAGGATGATTTTGCGTCCGTGGCGCCAGAGTTCGTGCACGCCCTTACGCGATCCGCGCAGAAGCTGGTGCCAAATGTGTAAGTTGGCTGCGAAAGATTTCACGAACTTCTCGTACTTGGGGCTGGGGTCGATATCGATCCAGACGACGAGGGGCCTTTCGTTGGGGGCGGGCAGGCGCTTGAGGTTGGCCTCCTCGAGGTGCGCTCCGTTGTCGAGGTGGAAGCCGTTGCGGATGCTGCACTCGATACGTGCGTCGTACGTGGCCTGCATCGCGCTCTCATAGGCGCGGTCGGGCCAACGGAAGGCCGTGTCCTGGTTGTGCGCAATGGAGTCAAAGTATTTGCGGTGCGTGTTGGCGTCCATGAAGGATCCCTTCGCCCCGGTGTGGTGGTCTCGGGGCACTTCGGGGTAGACGACGTCGCGCGTTTTGGAGGTGGCCGGGTCGCGCATGAACCAGTCCCAATGATCCTGAGGCCACTTGGGCTCCAGTTCGGCCCACAGGGACCTCATCATAAGCCACCCAAGCCCAGGGAAGTAGTCTGTCCGGAGGAGCCTGCTTGGGTCCTCCACATTGCCGCGGAAGCCGTTGTCGTTCCACGCGCTCGCGAGCCACAGCGATTTGTCCTCGATAAGGGCTGGCGCTACGGCGCTGAAGAACTCCAGAAAGTCCGGGCTGAACAAGAAGTCGTCCTCGATCACGATCACGCCTGGCGCATCCTCAAAGATCGCGAACGCCTTGCGCAGCGCGTACTTGTAGTGCTGCGCGATCCGTGCACCTACTTGCACCTTAGTCAGCTCGGCTGACTCGCGCTCTTCACGTTGCACCAGGGCGAGGTTCGCCTTGCGCACCTCGGCCCCCACGCTTGGGTCTTGCCCGTCCTGGACGACCAAGACCTGTTCCTTGCGGAAGCCCCTCACCCTGTCGAGAGACTGCAGTGTCTCGCGGAGCAGGTTTGCTCGGTCGTGGCACAGTAGCAGCACGGGAAAGTGCCCCTTGTCCGCGAGGTATGCACGGAGCGCGTTGATTGTGAGTGGTGGCAATGGCACTGTCGAAGCGGGCGATGCCGAGGCCGAGTCTTGCTTTTGCGTCTCAGGCTCGGGCCCAGGCTCGGGCTCGAGCTCGGGCTCGAGCTCAGGCTTGAGCTCAGGCTCGAGCTCAGGCTGTTGCTGCTCCAGCAGCGAATCTCGCAGGACTGTGGCGTGGCGCACCGCCTCGGCCTCCGCGCTCAGATCGTCGCTGTCTAGGCCCAACCGCTGCATGGCGTGTGCCGACAGCAAGAGCACCACCGTGCCCAGGAACGCCAGCGCCACCAGGGCCCACCCATGCCCTCGTCCCGCCATGGCTCGCGGCGCGCGCGCCGCCAGCGCAACCGAGCCAGCGCAGCGCGCCTGAGCGGGGCGGAGCAGGTATGTGTAACAAACACTCTGCCCGGCTGGCGCGGTTTTCCCACCTTGGGCTCCTTTTCACAGATACGTTTCACCAAAGTTATCACCAAAGGACCACCAAAGAGACACCAAAGAGGTCTCACCAAAGGTCAAGGTCCACCAAAGGTCGTCCACCAAAGGACGTCCACCAAAGGACGTCCGCCAAGGGCCGTCCACCATAGGACCACCAAAGACACCAAACAACTCCCCAAATCGTCCCCAAATCGTCATCAGCATAAAAAAGGCCAAGCAAAGAGGGTACCGGGTGCGGGACTAGCTAGCCGAAAGAGAGCAGCGAGAGATCTCACAAAGGTGACTCGACCGACACCTCTCGCGTGAAGTGAATGCTCCCTCGCCCGCAGGAGGGAGGATCGCGAAATGATACGCGCCTCCAAATTTTTGCCAACGCCAGTGGCGGTTGTTGTACGGGCGCCACCATCAAGAGCAGCAGCAGCGGCGCTCCGTATGGCTCGCCCGCTGATTGCGCTCCAGTGCCGTGGCAATGCCCGCTATGGCGCTCGTGTCTGTGATCATGTTGTTGCGGTCGAGGCTGATGATGATGATGCTGTGAGTTCATGAACCTCTGAGGGCCAGAAGCGCGTGCGCGCGCTCCGACGTACTCGAGCCTCACCAGCCGCTGATTCACCTGGATGGCCTCGGCGAGTGCTGTCGCTCCCTCGTTGCCAATGTTGTTTACGCTTAAGCTGAGATCACGCTCGTCAGAGATGTGCTGTGACGCAAACGCGCTTTTATTCATCGAGGGCAAACGTACTCCAACAAGGTGAGAGTCGTATTATGACGCAGTGCGCGTGCAAGCGCTGCAGCACCCTCGTCGCCAATCCCATTCACACCGAGTCTGCGAGCCTCGTAAGAATCTCACGTTGTACCATCTCACAGGACACGCGGCACCACGTACAGCAATTCCTCAATTGTCAGGCCGTCGGCCTCCAGTGCATCTGCCAGGATCTGAGCGCCTGCGTCGCCGACCTCGTTCCCATGCAGACTGCCAGGACGCCTCCTGTCAGCCTTGCTGCATTTGACCTGCGCACATATACTTTCCGCGTGTGACACCGGCCTGCGCTGCCCCCCCCCTGTACTTGACCGGCCTGCAGACTGCCTTGATTTGGCCTGCGCTTCACGTTTGACCTACTAGAGCGCATGGAGCGGGTTGTTCTTGATCATGTCTGCCACGGCTTCCAAGCCAGCCAACCCGACCTTGTTGCAGCCCAGGCTGTGCATCTGTGAGTTAGACGGCAGAGCTCTTCGTAGCTGGGCCTCTGGACTAGGTCCGAGAGCAAGCTAGACACTCACTTGAGCGTCCGGAGCGTCCTGTTGTGCCTGAGTCCATCCCTCAGAGCGACTGTGCCTGCAGCACCCACATGGTTCAGATCCAGGCTGTTCGCACGGACGTGAGCTCCCTCCCGATCCCTCGCTCGTGCTATGCGGTTCGCGTACGACAACTTTTAATTAACCCACTTTAGCGTCGTGACACTCGTGTTGTCGTCAAGCGCTTCCGCAAGCGCCTTGGCGCCCTCTTCGCCCACACTCTTGTTCCATAGCCTGCGCGTCGTTCTGTCAGTCTCCGAGCTCGCGAATGCACTCGGGTCTGACGATCAAAAACGCATGGTCTCGTCCAGCCCCCCTGCTGGGCGTCCGCTGCCTGAGCTGCTGCCCCGGAATTGAGCGCAGCGCCCGCGGACGCGACGCGCGCCGCTCCACTCGCCCTCGTCCGTGGCTTGCACGTACTCGACCTCTGTCTCCTCCGAAGCCTTGATGGCGTTCACAGCCTCGGCCACCGTCGCGAAGCTGGGCATGGCCCGCTCTTCCTGCGTACTTGCTCGCCCGCCCGCCAAGCCTGCTTGCTCGCTCGCTCTCGCTCGCGTACGCGCGCTCTCACGTCACGGTCTCGTCCTTTGACTTTGCCTTTGACTTGGAGCGCTGTTTTTTGCCGTGGATGCTTGTCGTGCACGGTATCCAAATTCACGCCACGCCAAGCCATGCCATGTCACGCCACCTCAAGTCATACTGTGCTGACACTCGCCCAGCTCAAGCCCGACTCTCCCCGGCAGCAGCAGCTGCAGCAGTCTCTCCGCACTGCAAGCAGGCCGCCGGACTCCTCCCCCCACTTTTGACAATGCCGTTATAGTTCCAAGGGTTCGAGCGGCGCTTGCAAGCTCGAACGGACAGGGGATGATGGGTGGGCTAGTCACACTAGCCTACTACCTCGGCTCATGCGCCGTGGGCGTGGGCTCGAGCCCTGCGTCCGTGTTGATCGCGTGGCGCGACAGTGGTGTATCTCCGCCGCGCGTCTGGGCTGGGCTGGGCGGTGCGGCGGGAGGCGCGTCGCTCGCCAGTGGCGTGGCGGCGATGTTGCGTTTGCGGCTCTCGCCAGCGGCGATGACGTTGCGTCTCTCGCGGTTGGCATGGGGCCGTCCCGCGCCTACTTCGTCGTCTACTTTATCTTCGCCTTCTTGTTCGGCTTCATCGTCGTTGTCATCGTCGGCGTCGTTGCATTCGTCCTCCTCCTTCATTTCGTTTGCTTCAGGATGCTACTGGGACTCGTCGAAGCAGGCCTTGCTAGTCTTGGTGCTGCTGCTCGTGCTCGTAACGCCGATACATGGTCAGACTGCGTTTCCGGACACTTGTGCGTGCCCAGATCCGGCGCCTCCGCCGGCTTACTGCCTCGAGTACGAAACATACGACACGGAGTGCTTGTCGGGCAAGACGAATGCTCGATGCAACGGCGAATCGCACGAGAACTGCCCTACGGGCTATGACAAGCGCGCGCAGACGGGAAGCATCTGGAGGTGCTCTGCAAGTGGCTCATACTGGACCATGTACCACTGCCATCGCGAGTGCCTCGATATTCTGACAGGTCGATGCAACATGTGCCAGGACGGGTACTACGGGTATGACGACGATCAGACGTGCGCACTGTGTGAGCCTGGACGGTACTGCAGCGATGGTGTGGACCAAGGCGAGTGCGATGCGGGCTACTATTGCGAGGCGGGCGCCAAGTCCGCCACGTCCAAACCGTGCGCGGCGGGCAAGTACGGCGCGACAACCGGGCTGGAGGACTCCTCGTGCACAGGTCCGTGCGCCGCCGGGTATTGGTGCTCGAGCGGATCGACCACGTCCACGCAGTTCGCGTGCCGCGCCGGCAGGTACGGCAACACGGGCCAAACGAGCGAGGAGTGCAGCGGTCCGTGCTCTGCAGGTTACTACTGCCCGGCGGGCAGTTCGTCGTCGAAAGCGCACGCGTGCGGCAACGCGACCGTGTACTGCCCGGAAGGGAGCGCCACGCCAACGCTAGTCGACGAAGGCTTTTATGCGACCCCAGAGACTGTGGCGGAGAATGTGCGCACCTCACAGACCATCTGCCCCAAGGGCCACTACTGTACGGGAGGGAAAAAGTACGCGTGTCCGGCCGGCAACTACGCGCCGTCAATCGGCCTGGCGTCGTGCGCCGAATACGTGTGCAGCGCGGGGTACTTTTGCCCGGAAGGCTCCACGTCTGCGACGGCTGGGCCGTGCTACGAAGGCGCCGAGGAGCCCGAGCACCCAGCCATGTACTTCTGCAAGGCCGGCACGACCCAGCCCACCGCCGTACTGGACGGCTACTACTCAACGCCGGAGACCTCGTCGCTCACGGCCCGCACGGGCCAGGCACTCGCAGACGCTGACCTGTACACAACCCGGTATGGCATGCGTCTGCGCAAGGTACAGTGGCAAGGGATTTGCAGCAGTGACGACACCGGCGACCTCAGCGTGCTGGAGTGGACCAATCACGAGGAGGGCGATGCCTTTCCCGGGGCCATCCTCAGCGTGCTGGCCGTCTACGACAATCTCAACGACGTGCAGCTGGATGCAGGCGCCGTGGTTTCTATCGTCGACGCCGCGGGCGACGGCTCCATCTTGTCTGCCTCGCTCAACACGGCCGAGTGCGTTCAGTTGGTGCAGGCGTCGGGCTTCCCCCTGGAGATCGACCCGGACAGCGGCGCCCTGCAACTCAAGGTGGACGCTTCCCTCGACTATGAGACATGTGCCGAGCTCATCTTTGACCTCGAGGCACACAGCCTGAACGACGAAGCCACCGCCACGTGCCGCGTCACGCTTGCCGTTGAGAACAACAACGACATGCCGTACTTTGAGTTCATCACCACGGACGGCTATCCGTACGCGTTGCCGTCCGTCTCGGACTTTTACGTTGAGGAGCGCTCGCCAGCCAACACGGGCATCGGTTCTCCCATTCGTGCGAACGACGAGGATGTGGGCCAGGAGACCTTCTTCGAGATCGTCGACGCTGACGAGGACTCCATGATGTTCTACATCGGCTCTTGCTCCGGCCAACTCTACGTGCTCAACGAAGGCCTGGACTACATTTCCCAGGATACCTACTCGCTCGTGGTGCGCGTGTGCGACGACCCAAAGTTCTTTGGGTCGGCTGGGACGCGTCAGTGCTCCGTCAACGCCACGCTCACGATTCACGTCGAGGACGTTAACGACAACCCATACTGGGTCAATGAGGACGCCGGCATCACTAGCTTTCGCGTGCCAGAGAACTCGCCGGCTGACACCTTGCTAGTGCCGTACTGCGGCGAGTCGCCCTGCGGAGGCTCCATCGACAGCCTGCAGGTCGCCGACCTCGACCTCGCCGCAGACGGCTCGTCCACGACAGACCGCATGATCTTCACCGTGACGCGCAACGTCGACGACGCCTTCGCGGCCGTCTCCTGCGACCGCGACGACAACCTCGACCTCTGCTCCGTGGCGGGCGACGACACTGCTCCGTACGCCTCGGCCGGCGCGCTCAAGCTCACCGCGCTGGCCGACCTCAACTATGAGCTGCGCCAGACCTATACCATCACGGTGCGCGTCAACGACGGCCGCGGGGGCACCAACACTACGGACGTCCTCGTTCAGGTCACCGACGCCAACGACGTGCCGGTCTGGCCACCGCCCTCCTCGCAGCCCTCCACGCTGCGCTTTAAGGAGAACACCGACACGGCCTACGGCTACCTCTTCGCCACGGATGAGGACGCCGGCGACGTCCTCACCTACAGCGTGCTGACGGCTCTCGACGCAAACGGCCTCGCCACGCCAGGCCTCTTCGAGACCGCCTCGAGCAACGCCGCCGCCGCCACCGAGAGCGAGCCCATCGTCCTCCAGCTCATCAGCGGCGCCACGCTCGACTACGAGACCTCGTCCACCTACACCGTCACGCTGCGCGCTCAAGACGCTGCCGGCCTCTACGCCGACGCCGACTTTACCGTTTACGTGCAAGACGTCAACGAGTCGCCTGTCGTCACCACCACCACGCTCACCGTGCCAGAGAACGTCGCCTACGGCTTCACGCTTGGCACGCCCGTCGCCTTCACGGACGTCGACCAGGGCCAGCAGGGATTCTTTTCCCTCGCCGCAGGGACCACGCTCTTCGCCATCGACACGTCCACGGGCTTCGTCTCGGTGCGCGGCGAAGTCAACTACGAGGAAGCTGCCTCGCACCTCATCACCGTCACCGTCGCGGACAACGGCGTGCCTAGCCTGCGCACGACCCAGCAAATTACCATCGTCGTTACGGACGAGCCGGACGCCCCGCTCTTCGCGAGCGGTCAGACCTTTACGCTCACCGAGGCGGCCGAGATTGACCCGCTCTGGGTCGCACCCATCGATGTCGTGGACGAAGATGATGGCGACACCATCACGCTGTCCATCCTCTCGCAGGTCGTAGCCAGCAGCGGGAAGGCCGTCTCCTACTTTGCGGTGGACGGCCTCGACATCGTACTCAGCGGCGTCGACCTGCCCAACTACGAGTCGCCCTGGTTCACCAACTATGAAGACCGCTCCATCCAGTTGAAACTACTGGCCGTCGACGCCACCGGCCTCAATGCTACCACCACCGTCACCGTGCAGGTGCTCGACGCCAACGATCGCCCCACGCTTGCTAGCTTCAACGCCACCGTGCCCAAGCACGTCACCGCCTGCACCACCGAGGCGATCTACTGCGAACCGGGGCTCCAAGTTCTCAGCGTCTTTGAGCTGTGCGCCGACGAGGACGTCGACGACGCTGACCGCGCCACGCTCATCGA
The DNA here is from genome assembly GCA_013306675.1 of Thraustochytrium sp. TN22. Classification (NCBI taxonomy): domain Eukaryota; class Bigyra; order Thraustochytrida; family Thraustochytriidae; genus Thraustochytrium; species Thraustochytrium sp. TN22. The sequence continues at coordinate 164,081 of JABLUY010000034.1, read as the reverse complement.
CTACGCCATCACCGCCGGCAACGAAGACGGCACCTTTGCCATCGTTGACGGCGTGCTCACCGTCGCCTCCGTCACCACCAATCTCAAGACCGAGGACCACGTCTACGAGCTCACCGTCACCGCCACCGACCAGGACACCACCGACCCGCTCACCTCGGACCCGCCCGCGCTCTTGCGCATTCGCGTCACGGGCACCAATTACCCGCCCACCATCACTTCTTACGAGCTCACACTCGTTGAGAATGACGACGACATTGGCGTGCTCATTGACCAAATCAACGCCACGGACTCCGATCCGGAGTCAGGCGACCTTGGCTCCGCAGGCCTGGTCTACGAGATCGCCGAGGTTCTCCCGTCCTCCGCGGCCGCGCTCTTCTTCATCGACGAGGCCTCCGGCCAGTTTAACCTCACGCAGGTCATCGACTACGAAACCATGACCACGGCCGCCGGGACCATTGTCGTGCGCGTCCGCGTCAAGGATAACAACGGCGACCCGGACGACCACCTCTCCGCCGTAGGCACCGTCACCATCACGGTTGTTGACGTCAATGAGCCGCCCTCGTTCGCCGCCTCCTCCTACACACTCACCGTGGACGAGATGGCGACCGCCGCCGCCTTTGGCTCTGCGCATGTCGCCGACGACCCGGATGCCGCCGATGACGGCGCTCTCGTCTACTCGCTGCTCCAGGAGAACACACCCTTCTCCGTCGACGCCGCCACGGGCCAGCTCGCGCACGATGGCTCGCTCGACTTTGAGACCGTGCAGTCCGCTGCCTGCGCCATGCTCGCTGGTGCCGTGCACCAGTGCACGCTCACGCTCCAAGTTACCGACACCGCCTCGCATAGCGCCACCACGACGCTCCTGATCAGCATCGTCAACATCAACGAGGCGCCCGTCTTCACCGGCATGCTCTGCGAGGACGCAGTGGCCGACTGTGTCGACGACACCACCCTTTCCATCCCCGAGGACGCCTTTGACGGCGCCGCGCTCAAGCTCGCCACGCTGCACTCCACCGACCCAGACAAGCTCGCTGCGTACCGCCTCGCCTTTGCCGTCAAGCACTTCTCGTTCCAGGACGGCACTGAGCTCGACACCGGGCCCACGCTCATCGACGACCTCTTCCAGCTCGACACCTCTGGCGCGCTGTACTTGGTCAACGCGCTCGACTTCGAAAATCGCTCCGCCTACGCCTACACGATTCTGCTTTCTGACGAAAGTAACGGCGTGCAGCCGGCCATCGAAGTCGTCTTCACGCTCGACATTCTCATCAGCAACGCGAACGACATCCCCGCCGTCGCCTCTGTGACGGACAGCGCTGACCCGTGGCCCACGGCGGGCGGCCTGCCTGTGCTGCTGCAAGGCACGAATCTCGGCCCTACCGCGTACAAGATCCAAAACCAGCCTGGTGATGCCACCTTCCCCACCGTCAACGTTGCCCTTGTGCAGAAGACGACCTTGCGCTCCTTTGCGGCCTCTGGCTGCGCCGTGCTCAACGATACCCACGTCGCCTGCGACGAGTCCCCAGCCGGCGTTGGCAGCAACCTCTTCTGGCAAGTCACCTTCCCGGACCTCGGCCACGCCTCCGTGCTCGACTTTGACGACGCCTCGCTCGCGCACCGCTTCGACGACCCAGCCATTACGGCGGTCACCGGCGCCGCAGCCCTGCCCACGCCGGGCAACGCCACCTTTTCGCTCACCGGCACAGACTTCGGCGCCGCCGACCTCGGCTTTGAGCCGGACGTCATCGTGCGGTACCGCTCTGCAACGGCGCGCGATACAGAGTTCACCGCCGTCAACTGCCACGTTGATGACGCCACGCAAATCACGTGCACCTCTGTCGCAGCCAGCGGCGCGCAGCTCGAGTTTATGGTCAACGTTCAAGGCCAGGACGCGCTCTCGTGGCACGCGTCCGCAGCCTATTCACACGCGAGTCCGGTCATCGCCACCGTCGACTTTTACGACCCGGACGTCTACACCGTCATGGACACCAACGGCGGTTCCTCGGTCGACGCCATCTTACTCACCGGCACAGACTTCGGCCCCATCGGCACCCCACTCGTCGTCACCTACGGTCGTTTCACCGCTCAGAACTGCGCCTATCTCACCCCTCACACGGAGGTCCTCTGCGTCTACGCAGCCGGCACGGGCGCCGACCTGAGCTTCGTCCTCTCCGCCAACGCTATTGCCTCTGCGCCCAGCCACGACACGCTCAGCTACGTCGGCCCGCTCATCACCCGCCTCACCGGTTCCGGCATCGAAAACGCCCGCACCAGCGGCGGCGACGCCGTCTATTTGCACGGCCGCGGCTTCGGCCCGGTGTCCTCTGTCTCCAACTCCTCCATTGTCGCTCGCTATGGCGGCGTGAACGGCACCAAGTACACCGCCACCAACTGCGCCGTCGTCGTTCATGACACGCGCATCAGCTGCCTCACCTCCTCCGGCACGGGCCAAAAGCACGGCTGGACGGTCACCGTCGCCGGTCAGACCTCCGACATCTCCTTCGGCTCTGACGGTCTCGGAACCAGCTACTCGGCGCCCACCATCAACTACTTTGAGGGCAAGGACACGGACGCCGTCACCGACGGAGGCGACACCGTCACCCTCGTTGGCCTCGACTTTGGTGACAACTCCGACCTTATCCTCGTCACCTTCGGCCCCACCGGCACCGAGTACACCGCGCGCAACTGCTACATTGACCCGGACTACCTGCATAGCAAGATCAACTGCGACCTTCCGCCCGGCGTCGGCAAGGAGCTCAAGTGGACCGTCATTGTCGACGATCAGCAGTCCAAGGTGCCCACGACGACCTACCGCGCGCCCGTTATCGACGCCCTCGTCGGCAACCCCATCGACGACGGCGCCTCCACCGTCGGCGGCGAAGAGTTCATCATTCGCGGCACCGACTTTGGCCCGCAACTCGTTCATCTCGACGACCCGCTCTTTGCGTTCACCTACGGCGCCTCTGGCAAGGAGTACACCGCCGCCAACTGCACCATTCTGCCGCCCGAGCCGTCCAACCTCACGGCCACCGGCGTCACCGACGACACGACCACCTTCACGCTGCGCATCGGCGACCAAGACGGCCCGCTCACGGCAGCCATCGCGCTCGATGCCGACGCAGCAACCCTGGAGACCGCCCTTCACGAAGCCTCTGGCGCCGCCATCTTCACTGTCACCCGTCCGGAGCCCTACACCTGGAGCATCGCCACGGCCAGCCTCCCGCGCGAGACACTCACGGTCGCCAGCATCTCCGGCTCGGGCGTCGATTCGCTCGCCATGGCTCAGCCCGACCTCGGTGCCAGCGCGGCGCGCTGCCGCACCGTGGCGGGTGTCGGCAGGGCCCTGCAGGTTGTCGCCACCATCGGCACGCAGGACTCCAACATGTCCACGGCCGTTCTCTCCTACAAGCCGCCCTCCGTCTCCGCCTTTAGTCCGGCCTCCGGCATTGCCACCTCTGCAGAAGACTTTGCACTCACCATCGACGGCGCTAACTTTGGCCAAGAGGACATCCTGGTCACGTACAACGGCGCCCTCCTCGCCGACCTCTTGCAGCACACCCACGACAGGCTGGTCCTCGCCATCCCTGACGCCCTTCAGCGCAACGCCGACAACGCCATCGCCATCTCCGTCGGCGGCCAGCAGGCCACCGCAAGCTACGCCTTTCATGCGCCCGTCGTCGACAGCATCACCGCCGTGAATCCGCGTGAACTCTCCGAGGGCGGGCCTTACGCCATCCTGCTGCGCGGTTCCGGCTTTGGCGTCCGCGTCAACACCGACACAGACCGCGTCACTATCGACGGCTACCCCTGCGACATCGCCGCCTGGACGCACACTACAATCCACTGCAACATCACTAGCGGCCCCATCGCCGGTCCCCTCGTCGTCAGGGTCGGCAACCAGTACTGTGCCGACGATCAGGCTGACGCCTGCTGCCCGTGCGACTTTGACTACGAGGAGCTCCTCACCACTCCGGAGATCACCAGCATCAGCCACTGCGGCCAGGGCGCTGACACGCTCGCAGAGGGCTGCGTCACCGACGGCGGCTACCTCATCCACATCTACGGCACCAACCTCGGCAACGGCGTGCACGGCAAAGTCTACATTGGCGACTCGCGCTGCACCGTCGCGGACCCATACGACGACTACACTGACTCGCAGATCACCTGCATGGTCCCCCCTGGCGAGGGCACCGTCAACGTGGTCGTCGTGCACGGCTGGAAGCGCTCGCAGGAGAACATCACATTCACCTATGACCGCCCACACCTCACTGCGCTTTCGCCGGAGACATCACCCACGCCCGGCGGCACCTCGCTCACCTTGTATGGCAGCAACTTTGGCGTCTCCGGACCTCTTGTCTACTTTCTCCAAGGCCAGCAAACCATTGCATGCGAGGTCACCGCCTTTACGCACACCACTGTCCAGTGCACCATCCCGGAGAATCAGGGCGACCACACGGTTCGCGTCTACGTCGCTGGCGTCGAGGCGTCCACTGCGCTCGCCTTTGCGTACCAGCGGCCCGAGATCAGCGCCATGTCGCCGCTCGCCGGGCCCACGCAAGGGGGCGGCGTGCTCACGCTCTCCGGGGTCAATTTCGGCCTTATCGGTCAGGTTCTCTTTGACCTTGTCGACCTCGGCGAGACCAACTGCACCATCATCACCTACTCGCACACTGACATCACCTGCGAGGTGCCCAGCGGCGCCGGTGCCGCCGTCGACGTCCTTGTGCGCTCCGGCGACCACGACTCCTCGCCTCTCGCGTATTCCTATTTTGCGCCGCAAGTCCTTGCCATCGACCCGCCGCACGGCCCCACCGCTGGCGGAGACGCGCTTCGCGTCACGGGGGCCAACTTCTATGGATCGTCCGACCTTCACGTGACCTTTGGCGACTTCAACTGCACGGACCCCATCGCCGTGTCTCACACCGAAATCACCTGCAACTCGCCCGAGGGCGTCGGCCTCAACCTGACCGCGGCCGTCCGCGTGGCCGGCCAAATCTCCGCACCCTCCTCGGCCGTCGCCTTTCACTTCGACGCCCCGCTCGTTCGCGCCGTCTCGCCGGACCCGGCCGACGCCCTTGGCGACGTCGCACTGCGCCTGCTCGGCGCCAACTTCGGCAGCAACTCCGTTGACCCGGGTGCCCCGGGCCTCTCCGTGCGCATCGGCGACGTTGACTGCGTCGACCCGCAGCGCACGAGCCACGCGGTCATTCAGTGCACGCTGCCGGCGGTCCTGGTCGGCGACCACAGCATCAACCTGCACGTCGCCCTGCAGGACGCGCAAACCACGCCAGCCGACGGCGTCTTTGCCGCCTGCACGCCCAACTACTACGGTCAGCCAGGCGAGTTCTGCCTGGCCTGCCCCGACGGTGCCATGTGCCTTGGCTTCGTCAACGACTGGCACTACGACCCGGCCAGCATCGCTGGCTATGGCTCGCTCAACCGCACTGCCTTCCAGTCGTGCGAGCCCTCCCACGCGTGCCTCGGCAACGACACGTGCGCAGACGGCTACGAGCACAAGAATGACCGCATGCACCTCTGTGGCGCCTGCGCCGAAGACTTCTACCGCCTCGAGGGCGACTGCGTGCCGTGCCCGGATCTTGCCTGGCTCATCCTCATCGCGTGCTTCCTCGTTGCCGTGCTGCTCTGCAGCGTCGCCTACTTTCTTACCAAGTACGGCGTGCAGCTAGCCGCGGTCTCCATCTGCATTGACTTTTGCCAGGTCGTCAGCCTCTTCGCGTCGTATGACTTCGAGTGGCCCACGCTGGTTTCCGGAGCCTACTCTGTACTCTCCGCCTTTAACCTCAACCTCGAGCTCGCGTCTCCCGAATGCAGTGTCGGCTGGGACTACGAGACGAAGTGGTACATTATGTACTTCATGCCGGTCGTCTTCGGCTGCCTCTTTACCACCTCCTTCATCGTCGCCTTTGTCAAGCACGTCTACCGCAACCTTCAGCGCAACATCCAGCGCAAGACCGGGGCCGCCGTCGCGCCACTTCGCGCAGCCATCAAGGACGACGACGTGGTCGACAACATCGAAGAAAAGATTCTTCTTGTCGACGATGACGACATGGAGGGCTACGACGCCAGCTTCAACAAGTTCATCGACGCGGAGTTCGGCGCCTTCCTTCTCATGTGCTACTACCTTTACATGAGCGTCATGAAGAAGTGCTTCGAGGTCTACCGCTGCACGGACGGGCCAGTGCCTGTGATGCGCGCGGAGCCCGCCGAGCCCTGTGACGACTCTGGCGACTTTTATTCGCGCTTACACACCCTTGCAGGCTTGGGCATCTTTGCCTACGGCATTGGCATCCCCACACTGATCTCCTACCTTCTCGTCAAGCATCGCGACTTTATCAAGCACGACCAGCAGCGCCGCGAGCAGGCGCTCAAGCTCTCCGAGACCGAGGCCGCACGTCGCCTCCAGAGTGCCTTCCGCGGCTATTACGTGCGCCGCGTCGTCGACCCGCGCTCCATCCTGCGGCAGCACAAGAAGCTCACCCACATTGGCCGCACGCGCGCCAAGTTCGGCAAGCTCTACGAGGACTTCACCTCGGAGTGCTTCTACTGGCGCCTCGTGCTCATGATGCGCAAGCTCGCGCTCTCCATCATCAGCCTCTTTCTCGACGACAAATTCAAGCAGAGCACCCTCGCCTTTGGCGTCCTCTTCTCCAGCTACGCGCTGCAGGTCAAGCTCAAGCCCTACCTAAGCCGCTTCCCCGACGATCTCCACCGCCGCCGCCAGATCAAGGCCTACAAGGAGTGGAAGCGCCACGCCGAGTTGCGCTCCGAGGTGAACCGCGCCGAGGGCCGCGTTCGCTCCCTGCAAATCGCCGTCACAGCCAAGATGAAGAAGCTCGGCATCAACGTTGCCAAGGAGAAGCGCCTGCTGCAGAACATGGACTTTTCCCAGCTCCAGGTCAATCCCAATATCGCCGCCAAGGTGCGCGCCTCGCGCGACGCCGCGCGCGCCCGCAAGCGTGACGAGGCCGCCGATCCGGAGAACGCCGCCCTCTCCTTGCAGAACGAAACGCCGGCGCAGCGCCGCTGGGAGCTTCTCCGCCACTTCGTCGTCCACATGGACAACAAGGACAAGTTCGAGCTCAACGCCGAGGCCGCCAGCTACTCCGACAGCGACGCGCTGCGCTGGATCTTCGACTACAACACGCTCGAGTCCATCTCTCTTGCAACGCTCATGTACATCCTCCTGTTCGGCCTGCTCTTTGACACCTACGCCGCTACTGCCGACGAGGTCCGCATCAACGTGCTCGCGAGCATCACCATTGCGCTCTTCGTCATGGTCATCATCCTCTTCCTCTCTTCCGTCGTCATTGACGTCCAGCGCAAGTTCTGGCCCATTCTGCGCGACCGCATCATCAAACAAGGCGTGCTCGCCACCGCGCGCAGCATCATGCCCTGGGCCCCACGCTCCGCCAAAATTGCCGACGCCCCTCGCGCGGCCTCCACCTCGCGCGTCGGCAAGCCGGACTCCGCCAAGACCGTCCTCACCGCGCGCCGTGGTCAGTGGGTGAGCGCCGTCAACCCCTTCGCAACCCTCGACAAGCAGAACGCCGACCTTGTGCGCGCTGAGCAGGCGCGCCTCGCCGCCATCAACGCCAGCAAGGCCCGCCACGAGGAGGAGCTGCGCGAGCGCGAGTGGAAGCGAGAGCAGGAGCAGGCACGACTCGAGGAGGAGTACCGCCAGCGCATGGCCTCGGTGGACGCCGAGCTCCGCGAGCTCGAGGAGCAGGAGGCTGCCATGCTGCAAGACGAAGACAACGACTTTGATGATCATGACCTCGACCACGTCCCTGGCGACCACGGCATGACCATTGCTGCGGCCGACGCTGGCGACACCTCCATGCCAGCTCCTGACCAAGGCGCCGGCGTCAGCAGCGACGAAGACGAAGATGAACACGACGACATCGTGCAGACGGAGGAGGCGCTGCTCAGCGAGCGCGAGGCCGAAGCCCGCGCGCTCGAGGAGTCTCACTTTCATGTCGAACAGGAGGTCATCCTTGCCCGGGTCCAGGCTGAAACCCAGGAGGAGATCATTAAGCTCAAGGCCAACCAGGAGACCGAGATTAACTCTGCGCTCGCCGACATTGAGCGCCAGGCCGAGGACCTCTGCGCCGGTCGCCGCAAGCAGCAGGCCGAAATCAAGTCCCGCCTCATGGAATGCAAGCTCCAGCCCACCGCCGTTCGCCGCCGACGCAAGGAACCCACCACACTCGCTACCGACGCTGATGCTCGTGCAGGGGCCGACGCCGAAAAGATTGGAAAAGCTGACGACCCGAACGACCCTGACGACGAAAGGCTCTCGCCCGAAGAGGAGGCGCTCGTGCGCTCGCTGGAAGACCGCCTGCTCGAGCTTCGTGCGCAGCAAGAGAACGACCTCGAAAAGCTTCAGGAGCAGCGCGACAAGGCCAAGGAGGCTTCCCTCGACGAGCTCCGCGCCGAGATTCGCGAGCGCGTGGAGCGCGAGATGCGCGAGGAGGTTGGCTTCGAAACCGAAGTCGCCACCGAGCTCAAGGCCTTCCAGGAGGAAACCAAAGCGCTTGTCACCCAGCTTGAGCCGCCGCCGCCGCAGCTGCAGAGCGACGTCGACGAGGAGGAAGCGAAGCGCTTGCGCGAGCAGTACGAGCGCAGCCTCGCCGCGCTTCAGGAGAAGCGCAATGCCGAGCTCGCCGCCATGCGCGACAAGATGGACCAGCGCCGCCGCGACCGCCTCGCCAAGGCGCGTCAGCTCGAGGAGCAGCGTGAGGAGGAGCGTCTGGCCGTCCTCGAGGAGGCCGCCAAGGCCAGTCTCCGGGCGCAAGAGGAGGAGCTCAAGCTCCTGCAAGAGCAGCAAGAGAAAAGCCAAGGCCAGGAGCAGGAGACGACCGACGACGGACAAGACGCGCGGGCCGCCGTCGAGCGCCTGCGGGAATCTTTTGAGCAAGCCTCTTCTGAGCTCGCGCGCAAGCAGGAAGACCAGCGCAAGTCGCGCCGCGAGGCACTCGAGAAGCGCCTCGAGGCGCGCAAGCGCGTCATGGAGCAACGCAACGAGGAGAAGCTCGAAAAGGCAGCTCAGAAGGAAGACAAGGTCTTCACCAAGGCGCTGGAGCCGCCCAAGGAAGAGGATCGCGACGTTGTCGCCGCGCGCATTGAAGAGCTCAAGGCCGATGCGCGCCAAAAGAAGGACGTCCTCGATCAGAAGATCAAGCAGGAAAAGTCGGCGCAGCGTGACCGCATGCGCGAGCGCCTCGCCAAAAAGCGTCTTCAGGCAGAGGAGATGAAGCGGCAGATGCTTCAAGAAAAGGCCAAGGAGGAGGCTATCATGCATCAAAAGCTTCAAGAGGAGGAGGCCGCGCTGCGCGAGCGGCAGGCCATCGAGCTCCAGGAAATCGAGGAAGCCAAGGTGGAGGCCTTTCTTGATGACACACAGGCCGCCAGTCTCGCCGCTGGCGTCACCGCCTGGCGCAAGCGCCGCGAGGAGCAGGAGAAGAAGCAGGCCGCCAAGGGCCCCAAGCGCTCCGAGGTGCTCGCCGCAGACTTTGCCTCCAAGGCCCAGCGCATCGAGGACCTCGCGCAGCGTCCTCAAGACGACGACGCTTCCAAGCGCGAGGCAATGCGCCTCCTCAAGGACCTTGAGGCACTCTTCGTCAACCTCGTCGAGGAGACCGACGCGGAGGTCAATCAGCTCGCCAACGAGGCCGAAATGCAAAAGGCACGTCAGAAGCGCCAGCTGCGCCAGCTTCGCGATCATCTGGACGTCCCTGATCCTGCCTCGCCCGATTCACCGGCTAGCCCTGCAGGCAAGCGTGCCACCATGCGCTCTCCAGAGCCTGTCAATGTCAAGCTCGACGACCTTGACTTTTCCGGCCTTTGAAACATCCGGCGTGGTGATGGCGTGGTACAATTTTATTCATCATTGTGACCGAGACGGTTTCTTTCTCCACAAGCCCATGTACATCCTGAAGCTAACTCAGGCGTGCGCTCCTTCGAGGCTGTGAGATGGCAAAGAGATTTTTCTTCTGCCGAGCGCGGGTTGTGCAGCTCTGGTTTTCCACTTTCTGGGCATCGTGTTGACGCGCTCACCCTGACTCAAGACGATTCGCTGCGTCACGCCCACATTCAGCTTATATTCTACATCATCATGAGCCAGTCGTACCAGCGCTCTCGCGTGTCATTGTCGTAAAAGTAGACCTTGAAAAAGTGCGAAGCTCTCGCTCCCTTGGCTCGCTCGAATTCGAGCAAGAGGGCGGCCTGCTCGGAGCGGTCTCGGACAACCTGCTTGAGGTCAACCAAAGGGTAGGTAAGGAAGCGCTTAGGATCGAGGTGCAAGAGCCGAGGGCGCTCGTCATCATCAAGCGGGAACGCCCACGCTTCCCACGCCGTCTCGACGAGCGAAACACTCGTGTCTGTGGCAATCAACATGCGGGGAACCAGCACTTCGCGCTCCATCACGCGCACCTGGGTCGCCAAGACCGCCTCGTGCACATCGTGCACACAGGTGGAAGGCGCGAGTTGCAGCATACCGCCGTCGTCCCAGGCTACCGACGCGTCGTCTTCATCATCAAAGGCATCATCGTCAAAGACCTCTGCGGAGGTCCCCCCATCGTGACTGCCGCCCTGACGTAAGACCGCGTCATCGAGCGCATCCGCGAACGGGCGGTCGTGCTCCAGCGGCGGGAGCTGGAGCGAGACACCAGGATCCAGGCGCGTCTCCACGAGCGCCCACTCTCGCGTCATTTGCATAAAGAGCGCGTACAGCCGCGCTGCCACGCCCGCAACGTGCGTGAGACACGTCAGCGTGCTGGGATCCGTGCGGCCCGCGAGATCTGACACACGATGTCGCAGGTGAAGCCGCTGCCCGTAGAGGCCCACGACGACTCGCTGCACCGCGCGGTACGGCTTGCGCCACGCGAGCCGAGGCCGCAGACTCTCGCGCCGCAGGAGGAGAGCCTGCGAGAAGACCGTCGGGTTTGTGTAGAGGTCGTCCGCGGACTTCTTCGAGGTCGCGCTCGGCCCGAGCTGCCATCCGCGCCCCGCCACCGGCTCCTCGTATAGGTAGTACGCTTCCGACGTAAGCACCAGCAGGCAGCGCTGGAGGCTGCGCGGCTGTGGCGTGCCGACCACGTCGCAGAAAGCGCTCGCCAGCACGCGCTCTTCGCCGATGCGCTCCCGCTCCCAGTCCTCCAGATGTGCCGCTCCGTGCCGGTGCGCTGAGGGCGGCGCCTCGGCCCACAAGAGCGCGGACCCTGCCATCGACTCCGGTCTTTGCTCCTCCGCCTCCGCCTCCGCCTTGGCCTTGGCTGCCGGCTTGCGCACGCCCATGCACATGGCAAAGAACCCTGGCGCAGCCGCCGGCGTCGCCGCCTTTTTGGTCATCTGTGGCGACTCCGCTGCGGACGGCGGTAACGTCCTCGGCGCCGCCTCGTCGTCCGCCGCTGCCTTGTGGCCCGCCATGTACTTTTGCAGCTCCTGTTGGAACCCGGCGAGTGCTACGCGGTTAAGGATCTCCTGCAGGCCCGCGTTGCTCAGCGATGACCGCGGGTCCAGCTGTGCGCGTACCAGAGCCTCCAGCACCTGGTACTGCATGCCGCGCGTCGATGCAAAGCACGCCACTAGGATCTGCGTGGCGTGCTCGCGCACGCAGGCCTGCAGAGCGCCTCCTGTGGCGGATGTCGTCGTCACCAGCGTGATGCACCCGCGCACCACGCTCTCGAACGGAAGCAGCGTCTTCCAGACCGCGTCCAGAGCCCTGCCACGGAGCCGCGTCGTCACGCCGGGCAGTTGCACAAGGGGAAGCTGCAAGGCAATCAGCGCCAGTGTGCGCGTTGTGTGCAAGGCCGTCACCAGGTCGGCCTTGGTCAGCGCGTGCGTGTCGGCCCAGTACCTCAAGGTGGACATGACACGCCTCGCCACGGCGCACACCATCGCATATACCGCGAGGCTCTCAGCCGGTTCCTCGCGTCGCAGCCCCGGCATCACGCACAGCTCGTACGCAATCGCCATGAACTTGGCGCCCACCAGCCCACTCGCCCACACGGGCCGGCTCGCAGGCCCGGCGCAGATGAATGCAAGGATGCGGAGGCGCTTCGGCGCGCGCAGGTTGCGCTTGGCAGCCGCGACCGACTCCTCACTCCCATCGCGCACCAGCGCCAGAAGGATGCGCAGTGCTGCCTGGAGTGACGCCGTGAAATCGCCCGCTTCTCGCAGTCGCGCCGCCGCCTTGCCCGTAAACAAAACACGATCCGCATCCGGGTACGAGTCATCTCTGGTGGTTCCGTGTCCCGCAGCGTCCTCATCCTCGTCGTCCTCCACGGCCTCTTCCATGAGGTATCGCAACAGAAGCTCCTGTCCACTCGCCTGCTGCGCCTCGCCCGGCTTTTGCTGTGCTTCTCGATCCTCTCCTTGCACCTCATCCTGTACCTCTTGCTGGTGCTGCTGGTGCTGCTGGTGCTGCTGGACCACTGTCTGGACGGCAACGCGAACGTCGGGCACCGTGAAGCGCTCGATCAACGCCGCCATGGACGACGTCTGCTGCGCATCGACGGCCATTGGGACACGAGCAGCTGTCGCAGAGGCTGCCTCTTCCTCGACATCAGATGCATCTACTCGCGCCGCCGCCGCTGTCATGTCTGTGGTCACTGCAGGCTCCACAGCCTGCACAAGGAAGAGCAGGACGCGCTCCAGGCCGTGAAGCTCCAAAAGGGCCTCATGCTGACCCAGGTCGTGACCGCGAGGTTGAACCCATCCGGTCCACTGCGCCGTCGCGCCCACCTGCGCCCCAGCCACAAGCGTCCAGTACGCCGGCATTCGCGCTTCCTCCTCGGCTTGCACGCGCGCCAGGGCCAGCGCCGACCCGAGGTCGTCCTCGAGCGCGCCGCAGTCGCGTAGCACGCGGCGCCGCGCCCAAGATGGCTCCTGCGTTGCATATTCGGCCTCAGCGCTGCTCTTCTGGTCACCGGGATCCAGCCACTGCTGCCGCAGCAGCGCCAGCGAGGCGTCCGGCACGCCCATGAGAACGTCTGCGATGCGCCGCAGCATGCGCGGCGCCACGGCGCGCTGCGGCGACACCGCGCGACTACCGAAGATCGTCTGGAAAAGGGACTCCACGTGGCGCCCCGGTAGGATGCGCTCCGCCATGCTCGGTGCCTCGCTTGTCTCTTCATCAAAGTGGGCGTCTTCCTGCGCCAAGACCGCCACCATCTTCTTGCCGGTCTCAGGCCGCCGCAGAAACTCGCGCGTCGCCGGCAGCTGAGAGCACGCCTGCAGCAGCTGGACACACGCCGAAGAGAGGACGCGCTTTTGCCGTGCCTCCTCCGGGTGCCCGCGCGTATCGCGCGTCTCGTTGCGCTCCAGAATCGAGAGTGCTGCGGCCGCGCTCTCCTGGGCCAGCTCGGGCGTCATGAGCTGTGTTGGTTCGTACAGCGCCAGTCGTGTCAGCAAGCGCAGGCAGCCCGCGAGCACCTCCTCCGTCTTGCCGGAGGTCACGTCCACCACATTTGCCTCGAGCCGCACGAGCTGCACCACGTCTTCGCTGCCAAAGTCCGCCAGCGGCACCCTCTCCAGGCACTGCACCGCCGCGAGCCGCACCTGGTCTGAGGGCGCTTGCAGGCAGCCCAGCAGCAGGCGCTCGCGGGCCGCGCCGCTACTAGTGTCCTGGCCCTCCTCGATCAGCACGGCAAGCAGCGCCAGCACGCACACTACGAAGCGCTGCAGCGTCGGGCTCTGGAGATCGCCCAGCGAGCGCAGCTGGCTGCGAAAGTACATGGCCTCCTCCTTGGGCGCGCGCGCGCACATGCCCTGAAAGGCGCTGCTCGAGGCGTCCAAAAACTCCACCAGCGGCGGCAGAGTTCCCACCCGCCTCGACACCTCGCGCACCACAGCCTCGCGCGACGGGCCAAACCACGCCTCAGGCGCGCTCAGCAGCTGCGCCAACGCCTGCAGAACGGCGCCCAGCACGACCGGCCCGGCGGCGCGCTTTGGTGCCGCCAGCTCAAAGAGTGCATCAATCAGCGTCAGGTCCGTCACGACGAGCTCGCGCAGGACCTCGGCGCTGTGAGCCAGCGCCGCGAGACACGCGACCAAGTCGCGCACCAGCTCGGCCTCGCGCCGCTCAGGGCCGCTCGTGTCTGTTTGCTCCGCGCCCGTGCGCATCGCTTTGAGCAGCTGCTCCAGCACAAACGTGTGCAGCCGCTCCTTGCGCAGCGCGTCCGCTGACCGGTAGTGCAGGAGCGCCGTGTCGCGGATCGCCACCGTGTCGAGCCGAGCGAGATTGCCGGCCAGCACGAGGAGGCTGTGCTGCCGCGCCGACAGCGCGTCGGCTGCGCGCACCTCGGCGGCGACGCGCGGACACACCTCGGCATGGCCAAGCTGCTGCGCGATGTGGGCCTTGTCGCTCGCCACCGCCGCCATCTCCAGCACCTCGTCCGACGGCGGTCCGGCCAGCCGGTGCAGGCTCTCCGCGATGTACGGCACGGCACCGTCCAGCGGCGACACTTGCAGGCCCTCGGGGATGTTGGACGACTTCGCCAGCTCCATCAGGTTCTTCGCCGCGGCTTCGCGGCTGCGCGGGTCCGCCGCCTCGTCCAGCAAGACAGGTGTCAGGTAGCGACCCACCGTCTCGACCACCTCGCGCGCGTGCTGCGGCCCGGCGCCCATGCTCTCGTGCAGCAGCTTCAGGCACCGTTTCCCGAACCCGTGCTCGGCCACCGTCGACAGGCACGCCAATATCGCAACCACGGTGCGAGACTCGTTCGTGTATCGGCCCATTAGATTGCTCGTGCGTTGCAGGAACTCGCTCATGTCATCTTCCACTGCACCAGCCGCGCAGAACTTGAAGAGGAACTGGTGTTCCTGCGGCTTCTTCAGCACCTTGTTCTGTACCTCGCGCAGAACTTCACCCAGGTTGTGCCGGCAGTACTGCGGATGCAAGGTGCACTCCTCCAGCAGTGCGTTCAGCCTGGTGATGGGCGGCACGTCACTCGTTAGCGTGGGACCATTGCTCTTGCTCTGAGGCTCGGAAAGCGTTGTGGGATGCTCGTCGTGGTGGTGGTTGTCCTCCTCCTCCTCCTCCCCCCCCTCGTCCCCATCTTCATCGAAATCGCCCTCTTCCACGACGCGGAGCGGCGCATTGCCGGCAACGTCCACGTTCTCCTGATTCGGGTGGCTCGGCGTCACGGGCGTCAGCTCTACCTGCCTTCCGCGCTGCGGCTCCTCCGCCTCGCGGCGAAGGCCCAGCGCCTGGAAGGACTTCTTCTTGCGAATGATGTTGGCCCGTGTCTTGAGGCCGCGATCCACGGGGAAGTTGTCGATGGACCGGATCGGCCGCGAGGGCGCCATGCGCGAGGTCTTCGTGCGCAGGTGCGCTAGCAGGATGATGTGATAGTCCGGCACGTTCGGCACCGCACGGTCATGCGCGAGGTGCAGCACGCGGAGCCGCTCCAGCATGCGAAAAACCACCGTGTCGGCCATGAAGGCGTCCGACGAGGGCCACGCCAGCCGATTGAGGCGAAGGTCCAGCGTCTCCAGCTGCCGACCCTGGTCCAGGTACGGCAGCGAGGCCGCCGTGATGGCGTTTTCGCTCAAGTCCAGCACGCGCAGGTTCGGCATGAGCGCCAGGTCCGGTACCTCCACGAGCCGGTTCCGGGACAGGTCGAGCACCACCAGCGCGGTCATCTTTTGCGGCCACCGGTTCAGCCTCGGGTCCTGCTCCGCTGCGCACAGGTACGCGATCTGGTTCGTCGACGCGTTGATGCGCTTGACCTGCGTCAGGGTCGCCAGGTCCGCCAGCGACTTGAGCTGGTTGTGCTGCACGTTCACCTCCTCCACGCGCACGCGCACGCCTTCCATCAGCCGCGCCAGCCCGGCGAGCGAGGTCAGTTCGAACCTCCCGCCCGTCAGGTTGAGCACGCCGCCGGGCTCCAGCCCGTGCTGCCGCACCTCGGCCCACATGTGCTCATCCAGCCCGCGCAGCGTGGCGCCGCCGCCGTTGCCCGCGCCGCCCGCCGCCCCGCCCGCCGCCGCGCCGCCCGCCATCGCGCCGCGACCGCGTGCCGCGCCGCGCGGGACCTGGACTTTGATCTCTGATCTGCTTCGGGCTCTTGCCTGCTGCTTCTTGACCTCCTCAACGTCCGCCGTGGCCGCCGCGGACCCCCTTGGGGCCTGCTAGTACGAGCTAACGAACGAGCGTGACTCTCTGTCAAAGCCTGCAAAGCTCATCGCCGAGTGTCTGGGCCTCTGGCACTGCAGGCGAGATGCCCTGGTCAAGCTCGGCTTGGTGTTCGTCTTCACCGCTGGCACGTCCTTTGTTGTCCGGGCCAAGCAGCTGATGGTAAAGTTCTTCATGACCGTGAAGAATCAAAGCTTGTGCTCTGCGCTTGGTTGCAGTCGTGTCGCTGGCTGAGAGCCGCGGGCGAGAGGAAGACAGGCAGAAAAGCCTGAGCGAGCCTGAGATCGTGCGAGCTCGTGATCGTCAGTGCCGGGCAGTGCCGGGGAGGAGGAGAGAGCATACTTTGCAAGCTCGACTCCTGGCTGGATTTTTTGTTGCTGGATGCCGATTCGATACCGCACCAGCCAGAGGAAACCCAAAAGCTGGGAGCTCGAGTCTGACTTGTCTGTACCTGCTCTCACGGACTGACTGTGAGCAAGCTGAGGCTTTTCGGCTTTTCTTTTTTGCTGGAAGGTGTTCGCGGATTTGATGATGGTATGTATGGTGGCAGCCGTCACCGGTCCATCTCGCGGCGCTCATACATGACATGAATGCGGCATAGCGCGACATAGCGCGGCATAGCAGCATCGCGAGGATTCTCGCGTGCCGCACGCGACGGAGGACGTGAGCACGGCGAGGATGGCGGGACGCAGCCGGCGCGGCGCGGGGACGCGCGAGGTGTGGTTCGTACACCCGGACCTGGGCCTGGGCGGAGCGGAGATGCTGGTGGTGAACGCGGGCGTCGCGCTCCTGGAGCGCGAGCGCAGCGTGCGCATCTTCACGTCGCACCACGACCCGGCACGGTGCTTCGCGGAGACCACGGGCAGCGGGCCGCTGGCGAAGCGCGTGCACGTGTACGGAGCATGGCTGCCGCGCACGGTGGGCGGCCGGCTGCACGTAGTGTGCGCCGTGGTACGCATGCTCTGGGTCGCGCTCGTGCTGGGCGTCCAGGTGCTCGTGGGCTGGCGCAAGCGACCTTCGGCGGTGGTGTGCGACCAGGTGTCGCACGTCGTGCCGGTGCTCCGCGTGCTCCTCGGCGCGCCGGTGATCTTCTACTGCCACTTCCCGGATAAGCTGCTGTGCATGGATCGCGAGGGCGCGCTCAAGCGCGCCTACCGCGCGCCCATGGACTGGTGGGAGGAGGCTTCCACGGGTGCCGCTGACGCAGTCGTGGTCAACAGCAAATTCACGGCCGGCGTCTTCCGCGAATCCTTCCCGTCGCTCGCGGGCGTTGACCTGGCCGTGCTCTACCCGGCCATCGACATGCGCGAGTTCGACCGCGAGCTGTCCGCTGACCAGCGCCGCGCCGCCTACGACGGCCTGCCGGCCGAGCTGCGCGCGCATGTTGACCGCTGGGGTTCGGAGGCCATCGTTTTGGTCTCCATAAACCGCTTCGAGCGCAAGAAGAACCTCCTGCTCGCCGTTGAGGCGCTCGAGGAGGTGCGCGCGCGTGCCTCGGATGCCGAGTTCCAACGCACGCACCTCATTCTCGCCGGCGGCTACGACCCGCGCCTCGAGGAAAATGTCGCTTACGTGGACGAGCTGCGCGCGCGCGTGCGCGACCTCCGCCTCGACGGCAAAGTCTCCTTTCTGCTCTCCTTCTCCAACGACCAGCGTCTCGAGCTCATGCGCCTTGCGCGCTGCGTGCTCTACACGCCGGATCGCGAGCACTTTGGCATCGTCCCGCTCGAGGCCATGTACGCAGGCTGCCCGGTCGTTGCCATCGCCAGCGGCGGCCCGCTCGAGACCGTGCGTGACGGCAATACGGGCCTGCTCACCGAGCCCACGCCTTCCTCCTTTGGCGTCGCGCTCGTGCGCCTTGTGCAGGATGCCTCCTTCGCCGCCAAGCTCGGGGACCAGGGCCGCGGCTGGGTGGCCAGCACCTTTTCGCTCGCGGCCTTTGGCTCTGAGCTCGACCGTCTCATTGCTCGCCACGAGGCCAACCCGGCGCCCGCCAACTCTGCGGCGTCTGCCTGCCTTGTCATCTTCCTCGTCAACATCGTCGCCATCGTCGCCTTTGGCGCCTTTTTGGCCTGGGAGCGTCTTGAGGCTGGCCATGCTGCATAAGCATTCACTGATCTTCCTTTCGTCTTTGAGACATCGTCGCCATCGTCGCGCCTTTTCAGCGGCTTCTTGTCCTGGGAGCGTCTTGAGACTGGCCTTGCTGCATAAGCATTCACTGATCTTCCTTTCGTCTTTGAGACGCGAACGCTGCCACTGTGCGCGCGTCGCGCGATCTTGCACGCGGCCCGTGCCAGCGTCCAACTAGGACGTTATTAGTTATGAACTTGACTGACGTAGCCCAGGCAGAACCTCAACAGTCGTCCGAGTCGGGCCGTGCTGTGCCGCGCCACGCCACCGCCGTCGCGGCGGCAGCGGCAGCCATGTCGTCGGCGAGCGTGCTCAAGGGTAAGTCAAGGTCCTTGCCGCGTCCGCGCGAGCGAACGGGGGGGAGGCAGATAGATGATGCCATGTCAAGGAGAGAGATGCCGCTGGGCGCTCCGAAGTCGAAGGTGCCCTGCCCCTGCCCCGCCTGATTAGCGCTCTCTCTCTCTCGCGCGCGCGAGAGGGGATCTGCTGGCTGGCTGGCTGGCTGGCTGGCGTGCGTGTGCCTCGCGGCACTCCCGCACGCAAGCGCCGGCGCAGCGACCAAGGCAGCGAGCGAGCGAGGGGCTCCAAGCAGCCGACTGACGGAGAGGACCGGGTACGCGGGCCACAACAACAGCGTTAAGCGGGGTGACGGGCGCGAGGCTGCGGCACTTCGCGCTGGTGAGCTGGATGGCAGGGCTCGCGGAGCTGGAGGCCAGCGAGGACGAGGAGGATTCCGCCGACGTCGGCAGGGAGGAGCTCATGTACCTGTGCCTGGGCAAATCGACGCTGTACCTGGTGGATCAGGACATGGTGGGCGCCGACCGGGGCGGCGTGCTCTTCTCGTGCAGGTACAGCGCGCTGGAGCGGTGCGAGGTGGACAACGAGCAGCAGGAGCTCTTCGCGCTGTACTTTCTCGAGGGCACGCCGCTGCGTGTGCGCGAGGACGGCAGCGGCCGCGAGGAGCCCGAGGCCAGCCCGACCGTGCCGGAATCCTCGGCCACCTTCCCGGCGCGCCTCGTCTTTCGGAGCGCGGAGCGCGCGCGCCTGTGCGCGGAGCTCGAGGTCTTCTTCCGCACTGACTTTATGCTGCAGCACTGGCACATGCCGGCCGGCGCCTTTGTGGTAAGCACCGACAAGGTGGTGCCCGGAGTGGAGGACGGCCACGGGCTACAGCCCACCACGAACTTTCGCGTCGCCAAGCTGGCTGGCTACGACTTTTTCTGCCCGGCGGTCTTTGAGCACGTGAGCGGCTTCGTGCCAGGCGACAGCCAAACGAACGACCTGCTCCTGTCTGCTGCCCCCAGCGCCAGCGCCAGCGTTAGCGCCAGCGCCAGCGCCAGCGCAAACAACAACATCAACAACAGCGCCAGCGCCAGCACCAGCGCCAGCGCCAGCGCCAGCGCCGCGGACGTGGACCGCGACCGCATCGAGGCCGGCGTACCGGACGCGGCCCTGGTCGGCGCCGGTGCGATCGCCAGCGCGCGCTTCCGCAGGGTCAGTCGCAGCGGCAAGGTCGCGCCGGCCGCGCCCGTGCTGCAGGTGATCGTGCACGCGCGCGAGGCGATGGGCGGCAGGCGCATGGCGCGCACGGTGAGCGAGGAGATGGATGTGCAGGAGGTCGCCGAGCGGTACATGCACTTGGTAGGTGACGAGGTGCTGGACTACCGCATCATTGGCCAGCCGCGCCGCTACGAGCGGCGGCGCGCGCGTGGCACCAAAGACGACCTGGCATCCTTTGCCTGCTGGCGCCTGCACATGCGCACCGGCAAGCAACGACACAACACGGCGCAGTCCATCAAGAACGCGGATCGAGACGTGGTAGTGGTGGTTGTGCAACGGCGGCACCTGCCGCCGACGCTCGATCACTTTCAGACGGTGGTGGTTGTGGGCATCTCAAGCCACGGCGACGACACGCTGCGAAACCTGGTCTTCTCCGTGGCGGATAGCGTCAGCCCCAGCACTGCGGCGCTCACGTGGGACCGCGTCGTGGTGCGCGCCAAGGTGAACGCGCTGCTCATGGACGAGCCGTCCATGGCTTGGCTCTCGCGCAACCTGGACCGCGCAAACCTCATGCCGGCGTGCCTGGAGCATGCGCAGCACTTCTGCCAGAGCGTCCTGGCGGCGCTCCGGGAGGCCGGCATCCCGCTGCGCGACGCGGGTCGGGCCGGCGGCGGCACGGGCGTTGTCATCCCCAAGGTCCAGGTGGATCCGTTTTGGTACGCCGTGGCAATGGAACGGATGCTCCCGGGTTTCGAGGAGGAGGGCGGCTACGTGGAGCCGGCCACGCAGCGTGCATGGAACGCGCGCGTGTGGCGTTTCCTCGCATATTGCGTGGACGGCGGTCTGTACCCGAATGTGCTCGACCTCTTGCGGCTCGCCACGGCGGTGCAGCAGGCACACGCGCAACCACAGCAGCAGCAGACTGCGGCGCTCGCTCGCCTTGCCGAGGTGCTACAGGCGCTGCTGCAACTGCGCAAGGTGGGCTTGCCGTACGATCGCGTCCCGGTGGCCGACAAGGCAGCGGACGAGCACCTCATGGAGCACTGCACGTTCAATGTACGCGTCCTGGACCCGCTGCTGCGCAGCGGGTTCCTGCGGCGAGAGATGGATGCTACGGGCGAGCCCTTGCGCTACGCGCGCTTCATGGTGCGCCTCCTGCATTGCGGCCGTGACCGCGATCGCTGGGGCCACGACCTGCAGTTTTATGTATGCCGCGAGCTCGCGCGGAGCAGCGCAGCGGGCGCCACGCCGGACGAGTCAGGGGCGCCTGCCACAGCACTCCTGCTGCCGGACATGGCGCTGCACACGGTCGTGCCAGCGCTCGTGGACGTGATCAACGACGAGACCTGCAGCGAGCGCGTGCAGGTGCTGGCGGTGTCGAGTTTGGTGAATTTCACCACGGAGAACGCGCAGCTCAAGCACAAGGTCATGACGGGCGGCGCGCAGGGCCGTGGCGCCATGCAGCGCATCTGCCTTTTCTTGCGGAGCAAGAACGACGACCTGGTGCGCCATTCCCTGCGTCTGCTGAACAACTGCACCAAGTCCGAGCAGTACCGAGGCCAGGTGGCCAAGTACCGCGTGTTGGAAGCACTCATGCGCCTGATCAAGCGCAATGACTTTAAGCCGCACTATCGGCCCATTCCGGTGCTGCGCCAGGTGGCAGCCGTTCTCTTCAACCTGGCCATCGACGCGCACCTGCGCGAGCACATTACCAGCTCGCTCGGGCTCGTGAACAAGGTGCTGCCCAGCTCCAGCGCGCAAGTCCGCGTGCCGCGTGCCATTGACGAGCTCGCCGCGCTGCTCAAGAACCCGGACAAGATCGCCAAGGCCGACCCGTCCGCCTACCAGCGTCTCCGCCTCGCTGTCATCCTCACGCTCAAGAACCTCTGCATTGCGCACAACCAGAACAAGGTGCACGTGGGCTTCCTCGCGGCTGCAGACCTCGTTGACATTATCAACCGCACGCCGCATCCGCCCGAGGAGGGCACGGTGGACTACGACCTCTTTGGCGTTGCCTTGCGCTGTCTCTACGTGCTTGGGCTGCACCAGCGAAACTGCGACCTCTTGCGTAAGCTCGGCTTGCTGGACATTTTACACGCCAAGAAGGGCGGGCCTTTTCCGCAGGACCGTTTGCGCATCGAGCGCCAGCTCTCATGATGGCGATGAGCCAGGGTTCAGCTAGCGACCAGAAAAAGCTCACCAGTCAGTCCACCAGCTCACCAGCACGAGCGAACGGGCTCATGTCAGAATGCTGTAAAACGAACCACGTCACTCTTTCCTCGCTTCCTCCTCGTCCTCTTCATGTTTGCTCTTGGTCGTCGTTGCGCTTCGTCCTTTTTGTCGTCATGCAAGAAAAAAAAATATGGGTCCCTCCTCTCTCTGTTCCTCGTCCTTGCTCTTGATCGTCATCTTGCTTCGTCTTTGTTGTCGTCATGCAAGAAAACAGAATGTCCCTCTTTTCCTCTGTCCTCGGTCTTGGGCCCCTTTCCTTTGCCTTCGTCTCAGAATGATGATCAGCTCACGCAGGGCCTCGCGATGAATTTCCAAAAGTAAGATGCAATTTTTTGTGGTTGGTAAGGTCAAAGGACTCCTTTAGTTCGTAAGAGCAGCTTAGGGCTCCGGCACCTTGACGCCGGCCTTCTCGAGTGCGGCAGTGAGCTTGTCCACGTAGGCCTGGAGGTGGTCAACCTCGTCCTGGAGCGCCTTGGGGCTCTTCTGCTTGGTGAGAGCAGTGGTGGTGGCACGAACGGCGGGCGCATCGTCGCGCTTGGCCGGGTCCATGGACATCATGATGGGCTTCTTGTTCTTGCCAGCGAAGAACTCGTCGGCCGACATGGCCGGCTTGCCGGCGTAGCAGTCCGGGTAGAGGTCATCCTGGAAGAGATCCGACTTACGCGGGCAGATGAAGGAGAGCGGCTCGACGGTGTTCGAGGTGAGCTTGTAAAGGCGCGTGAGCTCGACCTTGGAGGTGTCGACCGCGCGCTTGGGCAGGATGGCGAGGCCGCGGCACGGCGAGGTGGCGCGGTAGGTCTCGATGCTAAAGGCCCAGGGCTCATCGTTGACGATCTCGTAGTAACGGATGTTGCCGTCACCCTTGCCGCCCAGGTAGAGCAGGTTGCTGCCCTCGTCAAAAAAGGGCATGATGACACCGGCGGCCTGGTCAATGTCCATGGAGCTGAGCGGCGTGGTGAGTTTCCTGGGGTCCCAGATCTTGAGCTGGCGCTTGCTCTGGCGGGTGAAGCCGACCGAGGCGAGCGTGCCGTGCTCGCCCAGGAAGGTGAGCTTGCTGGTCTTGGTGCCGTTGTGCGCCTCGACGGAGCCGGTGATCTCGCCCGTGCGCGGGTCAATCATGCGCATGAGCTTGTCCTTGGAGGAGGTCGCCAGCAGGGCGCCGTCCCAGCTCCAGACAACGTCCTGCAGGAGCTCCTCATGCTGGATGTCCACCTTGGACACGCCGTTCTGCACATCCCAGATCTTGACGGAGTGGTCAGCGGAGCCCGAGGCAACCACGTGCTCGGCCGTCGGGTGGAAGCGCACGACCACGACCTTGCGCTGGTGCTCGTGCATATCTACAAGCGGCTCGGCGATGCTCGCGGTGAGGCCCTCATCGGGAATACCCCACACCTTGACGGTGCAGTCATCGCCACCGGAGGCGATCAGCTGCTCGTGGCACGGGTTGAAGTCGAAGTCCAGCACCGGGCCGCGGTGGCCGTCCAGCACGAAGGGCTGCGCCGGCAGCCGGCCGGGCTGGTCCAGCGGGTGCACGGCCAGCGAGCCGCCGCCCGTGGCCACCGGGATGGCAAAGTACTTGGTGTTGACCTTGATGTAGTTGTGGTCGCCCGTCGCCGTGCTCAGCCGGATGTTGCTGTAGTGCTCCTCCGGCTTGGACGGCTGCGCATCGTGCCAAAAGATCCGCCCGCGCTTGCCGTCAGTCCTTGCCTGCTCGCCCGGCCTGCCCCGCCTGCCTGCCTGCCACCTCATCTCGCCACCCCGCGTCCGGTCCTCTCCTCACGTACCTGGCAATAGACATGGCGCACCTTGGACGCGCGCACGAAGCGGCTCATCTTGCCGACGCTGCTGCTGCTGCTGCTGCCGCCGCCGCCGCCGCTCTTGCGCTTCTGCTGTCGCGCTAGCTCGAGCTAGCTCGAGCGAGGGAGCGAGGGAGGCGGAGACCGCGTGGAGGGAGCCGGGGCAAGGAGGACCAAATCGAGCCCGTCAACCGCCGCCGCGTCCCGGCGCCTGGCCGCTTCCGCGGGGTCGCCCGGCGCCTGCCGCGCTGCCGCCGTGCCGCGCGAGCCGCTGCCCGCCGCCGCCTGCCTGCCTGCCGCCGCCGCGCGAGCGCGATGCGAAGCGATGCGCTGCCGGCGCGCGCGAGCAATGCCTCTTTGGATTCAAAAGCAGCGCGGCGCGCTATCCGGCCTATCCGCCGCCCCATCGCGCGCGCGCGTGTGCAGGCTGCGGGGCCGTGCGGGGCGGCTGTGGGCCGCTCGTGGGCGCCTCGCGAGCGGGGGAGCTGCCTGCCCCGGGCGCGGCCTCTGGGTCGGTGAGGGGGCAGTGGCGTCCCCCGGGCGGGCGCCAGTGGGGGCCGGTGGACGCGCGTGCCCGCAGCGAGGGGAGCGCGGAGGCACGAGGGGACAGCCTCTGCCACACAGCGGGCTCAGCGTGGCTGGGGCTGCCGCAGCGGGCGAGGGACGCTTGCCGGCGCGCGCCTGCCCCCAGCGCCCTCTGCCCCGCAGCCGCCGCAGGTCCTTGGCGCGCGCACACCCGGTGCAGGCGGCACTGTTGTAAGTTAATTAGCAGTAGTAAGCGCACGGCCTGCGGGACTGACTCGGACTGGATTCCCCACTTGCGGCCGGCCTGCGCAAAGGCCTGCAAAGGCGGGAAAGCCGGCGGAAAGCCAGGCGTGCAAGTGGTCCAAGGCGGCACGCACGGCCGCGCACCTGCACCCACTCGGACTCGGCCCGCGCGCGCGCGAGCGAGCGAGCGAGCGAGAGAGCGAGCGGGCGCGGGCCGCGAGCGGGGGCGAGCGCGCGCGTCTGCGAGGCGCCGCACGAGCGACTGGCTGCGGACCAGCGGCTGGCGCAGCTGCTGCCAGGGCCCCGGCGGCAGGCGCAGGCTCGGTCAGGCTGGCGGCCGGCGGCAGCCGAGTGTCCTCGCAGTGCGCACGCACCAGCCTCAGGCTGGCGAGATCTAATCGAGAGGCAAGTCAAAATCAGTGCGGCAGCCGCGCTCTTGGCTCGGGCTCGGGCTGCGCTGGCTGCTGGAGCGAGCGGCCGCACGCGGGCCGCACCCGGAAAGGAAAGGTAGGCGGAAACCCGCGCTTCGCAGCTGGCTGGCGCGCGCACGGCCGGGCGGGCGCGATCCTAGCTGGGCCAGGCCGCCGGCGGGCTGCACTGCAGTAGACCAGCGTAAGAGTACACACTGACTCGGAAGTCGTCATCGCGGCGGTGCATCGCTCGCCAGTCACTGCATCGCAGGCTGGCCATGATGCCATGATGGCAGACAGCGCATGCGATCTCGTGGCAACGTGAAGCTCGAGCACCGCCGGGTCGGCTTGGTTTAACCTCGAACTTGAGTTCGGTTGTGCGAACGCGTGCGAACTTGTCTCAGGGACTTCCGGCATCGCTGACTTGGAGCGTGACTAGGGCCTAGGGCCGGCTTCGTTCCTGACCTTTGAAACATTGTCTTCCTGCGCCAAGCTCTTCGCCAGACAACTCGTTGCAGCTCGCGCCAGCGAGCCCATGCTCGCCATGCCATTGCTCGTGAAAGATGTCGTCCCGGCCTCAGCTCGCGCCAGTGCAGGACCGTGTCGTGATCGTCAGACAATGACAGACATGCACGGTGATTTGTCTTGAGCTTCGTTCGCCACGGGCCCAGTGTTGAGATCCGGGCCCGCGGAAGGATCGCGGCGCGATGCCTCAGGCTGCGAGCGATGCATTGCGTGCGCCAAGCCACTGCAGCCACGGGCCGGGCCTCGCCGCCAGGTTGAACGAGACGCCGCTCCCGTTCAGTTGCCGCCACGGTGCCGCCGGCAGCGGCGCACTGGCACTGCACGTTGATTTCCGCCCCGGGACTGATCTCTGAGTCATCGCATGATGAGATGAGAGAGACAGGATTTTGTTTTGGAAAAGGAAACGCAGCAAGAGCAGAACGAGGGCCGCACCAGCGCAGACCTCGAGCGGGTCAGGTCGCGGCGGGCGGCGCCGCAGACTCGCTCGTGGGACCGTGCGCGCGGTGGGCGCAGGCGCGGAGACGAGAGGCGCGCGGTGGGCGCAGGCGCGGCAGCACAGCGCTGGCTTGCGTGAAGGCGCCTGACAGGTTTGAAACGCGCTCGTTCGGCCAGGCAGTCATCGTGAGCTGAGGCAGTCAGTCATTCCGGCGTGGAGCTGGTGCTGCTCGGGCTCGTGTTGCTTGGGCTCGTGTGTTCTGCTCAGTCTCGTGTTCTGCTCAGTCTCGCCTCGCGTGTTCTGCCAGTGGTCAGTCTCGTGTTGCCCAGGTGGTCCGAGTCAAACTCGAGGTCGAGGGCAAGGTGTATCACGAGCGCGTGGTGAGCAAGATGACGGAGGTGATCGTGGCCGCGCTGCAAAAGATCAACCCGGACGTGGACGAGGCGGCGGTGGCGTACCTGGAGGAATTGATGCAGTCCGAAGACGCGGCGGAGGAGGACGTGCGCGGGCTGGTGGAAGGGCTGGTGGAGCGCGAGTTGAGCGACGAGGAGTTCGCAGGGCTGAAAAAGACAGCTGCCGCAGCACTTGGCGTGGACGCCAGCAACCAGGAGGACACGGAGGTGGAGGACGGGCCGCGCGAGCTGACGGCGGAGCAGCTCGCCAAGCTGCAGACGCTGGAGGAGGCGCCCGCGCCGGCCGCGGAGGATGAGGCCGCACCACCCCAGGCTCCGTCCAAAGCAAGCACGAAGAAGAGCAAGAAGCAGAGGAAAAAGGAGGAGGAAGAAGTGATGGGGGCGGCCGGAGAGGGCGGGCCGGGCAAGAAGAAGTCGCAGGCGCAGCGCAATGCGGAGGAACGAGCCGCGGCGACGGCAGCACGGTGGGAGGAGCTCAAGGCCAAGGACGGGGAGTTCCAGACGAAGCGGTTCGAACGCTTCCACAAGACGTGGATGGGATGGGACCACTGGAAGGTGCAGGACCACGCCCTGCAATCCGCCGTGGAGGAGCTGGAGGACGACGACTACAGCTCGGCGTGGCTGGAGTGCCTGCGGCTAGGCATCCCGTGGGGCGGGCGCGGCGCCGGCGGGCGCGGCGTGGCGCGCATGACCGGGCAGTCGCTCGACGTGAACCTGCCGAACGTGACCATGGCACGCGACCGGCACCAGCTGCTGTACAACGCGACGCTCAAACTGGTGTACGGACGGCGATATGCGCTGACGGGCGCGAACGGGTGCGGCAAGACGACGCTGTTCCGGCGCATCGCGACCGGCGCGCTGCCCGGGTTTCCCCCATACCTGCGCGTCCAGTACGTGGAGCAGGAGCTCAAGGGCACGGACATGAAACCTGTGGACTACGTGGTCAAGTACGACTTTGAGCGAACGCGTTTGCTGCAGGAGGAGCAGGACCTGCTGACCGGCATGGAGGACGAGGGCAGGGACGCGGACGAGGTGATCAAGGCGCAGACGCGCTTGCAGGAGGTGTACGAGCGACTGGAGCAGATCAGCGCGTGGGACGCGGAGCAGCGCGCCGAAGCGGCGCTGCGCGAGCTCGGGTTCAGCGACACGCTCCTTGACAAGACCACGGACGAGCTGTCGGGCGGCTGGCGCATGCGCGTGGCGCTCTGCGGCACGCTCTTCATGAAGCCCGACATTTTGCTGCTGGACGAACCGACCAATCACCTGGACGCCTTGGGCGTCGAGTGGCTGCGCCAGTACCTGAACGACAAGTCCAAGTTTGCAGGCACGCTGCTCTTCGTCTCGCACGACCGCGCCTTCATGAATGCCGTGGCGGACGAGCTGATCGTGCTGCGCCTCAAGCAGCTCGCCTACTTTGACGGCACCTACGACGAGTATCAGGAGATGCTCGCGCAGAAGCGCGCCATGCAGGCCAACAAGGTTGAGGCGCAGCAAAAGAAGAAGGACCACCTGCAGGACTACATCTCGGCACAGCAGCGCGCCGCGCGCGATCGCAAGTCCAAGGGCGGCGACGTCAAGAAGCAAAAGCAGATTGCCTCCAAGAAGAAGCAGATGGAGCGCATCGACCGCATGGGCCTGGGCCGCGGCGACGGCAAGAAGTGGCGACAGTCCTACGACTGCGAGGGCCTCCCCTCGGCGCTCGACTTTGATGAGCGCCCGCAGAACTTTAACTTCCCCGCGCTTGTCGGCGGGCCGGCGCGCGCCGACGACATTCTCATCCAGCTCGACGACGTGCGCTACGGCTGGCCCGGCCAGCCCGACCTTGTCCAGGGCCTCACCGCCCAGGTGCGCGGCACCTCGCGCATCGGCATCCTCGGCCAGAACGGTGTCGGCAAGAGTTCGCTCGTCAGCCTGCTGTTGCAGCAGCCCAACACGGTCGAGCTGCGCAGTGGGCCGGGCTCCGTGACCTGCGCGCTGCCGCGCGACAAGATGAGCGTCTTCGAGCAGACCATGATCAACGGCCTGCCGGAGGACAACGACATGACGCCCGCCGACCTCATCCTCGCGCTCCCGCGCGGGCCGGCCACGGTCGACTGTCAGACCATGGAACAGGCGCGCGAGTACCTCGGCGGTTTCGGTCTCACCGGAGACCTCGCGCTGCAGCCCATCCGCACGCTATCCGGCGGCCAAAAGTCGCGCCTCTGCATCGCGCGCGAGGCCTACCCGCGCACGCGCCTCTGGATCATGGACGAGATCGAGTCGCACCTCGACATCGCCTCCATCGAGCGCCTGCAGGACGGCATCGCCAAGTACGAGGGCGCCGTCATTATTGTTTCGCACGACCGCGCCTTTCTCGCCCAGAGTTGCAACACGCTCTGGGTCTTTGACGCCAAGACACGAACCGTGCAAATCCAGCCTATCGCCGAGCCCGCCGAGGTCAACGCCATCTACGACACCTTCTTGCAGCGAAACATGCCACGATGAGACAACTTCTGTTTGATTTATGGGACCCGTACGACGGCTGCGACTTGATGCTTGCTTGGGCAGGCGCAACGCGCGTGCTCGACCGGGCTTGGTGGAGCGTTGGGTTTCGGGCTCAGCATCACTGGCGTTCTGACTTACGCACTCGACTCAGTCGTCGGGGCCTCCGTGCTCTTGATGCGGGCCACCAGCTTCTGCAGATTCGCGCTGCGAAGCTCGGGCGTGGAGAGCTTCACAAACGGCCGCGAGATCAGCCGCATGAGCGGGCCGCGCCACTCCTTGTCGTCCTCCATCTCTTCCTCCAGGACGACCGGGAGCATCTGGTTCACGCCAGGACACCGCGTCGCCGCAATGAACTCGGCAGAGCAGAACCCATTGGGGTCTTGGAGCTTCTCCATGTACCCGCGCGTGATGAAGACGACGAACTTGCGCGACTTGACCAGCCCGTCGAACATCTGGTGGTCAACCGAGTGGTCGATATCCTTGGTGTCCAGCCAGCACTCGACACCGTGTTTGGCCAGAGCCTCCTGAACCTCCTTGACCACCTTGTGCGTGCAGCCGCCCACGCCCCAGTCGTGCGCCAAGAACGCGTCGTACTTCAGGCTCGACTCCGAGCGCGAAATCGCCAGGGCCGCCAGCTTCGCCGTCAACTCGGGGTCCAGATCCAGGACCGCGTCGAAGGTGCCCGAGTCCTGACGCCCCTTCGACTCATAGAGGCTCCTGGTCGGCGTGCTCCCCGCGCTGTTCGTCCCGGTGCTGGCGCTGTCCGCCGCAGGGTTCGACATGGCGAAGATGGGCTGGTCTGCCAGTGGCTTGGCGAGCCTTGGCGACGTACGCGCTGCTGCAGCGCGTGCCGCGCACGTGCACGTGCACGCCAAGCGAGCGCGAGGAGTTGGCGGCGCGGGCGCGGGCGCGGGCGCGGGCGCGGGCGCGAGGGCGAACGACTGACGGCGGAAGCGATCTGCAGGTCTGCCGTTCGCCGCGGGCGAATCACGCCGCACGCCGCACGGCGTGCGCGGCGGACGCACGCCGCGCGCCGCATCGCACACCGCCCGGGCCGATCTGGGATAGCATCTATGGTGATAATAAGGCGAGTACCTCGAGCATTGTGATCAACGCTGATCAAGAAACGAGTGCAGTGCGACGTAGTAGGCTAACCAGTGGTGTGGCGGGTGAGCCGGACAGACACCGCGGCCGGTGGCGGCGGTGAATCGCGGGGACCGGCACTGCCAGTGCGGCGACTCGACTCGCTCGTCGTGGCGACTCGGACCGCTGCCAGGCCAGTGCTCGTCCTCCTCCGGGTCGTTGTCCTCCGAGGCTCGCCGAGGCTCGTTCTTGGCCTCGTTCTCGTCACTGACTCCGTCGTCAGTCGCCGCGGCGGACTCGGAGCCTAACACTGGCAGTGAATGAAGAGGTGGCGGCAGAGTTCGCGTGCGATGACAGCAGGGCGGGTAAGGTATCAGCAACTTGACAGTTGTCTTCGTGCGGCACTGCACTGCAGTGACAGTGGCACGGCACGGCACAAGCAGTGCAGCAACACGGTGTTGTCTGGGCGTTCAAGTTGTGTGGCAGTGATGCGATTCCTTCTTTCTTCACGGCTCTTCACGCCGCCGTGGGGTCCCGTTCGACGGGGCGGCGCAAGTTGAAACTTGCTCAAGACCAAGCACCTGCGCTTCGGCGACAAGCAGACCCACGTTGGCGTCGCGCCTTGCGCCGCGCCTTGCGCCGCGCCTTGCGCTGCGAAGGCGCGGCGCGGCGCGGCCTTGGCGCGGTCTTACGCGGCGCCTGGAAGTGGCGCGGCGCGAGGCCATGGCGCAGCCCAAGGACGAGGAGGACGGCATGCCGGTGGCGGAGATGGGCGCGGAGCCCACGTACAAGCTGCAGGTGGGCGACCCGTTCCTGCGGCTGCAGAGCCTGCGGGAGCTGCTGGGCGGCGCTGAGGTCTTCCGTGTGGTGGCGAGCGCTCAGGACGGGCCTGTGAACGTGGTGCACGTGCACGCGGAGGCGGCGCTGGAGGAGGTGCTGGCGGACGCGAGCGGGCTGTGGACCAAGGGCGCGCAGGTGGTGGAGCCTTTCGCGTCGGTGGTGCCGGGTCACGGGCTGGCGCTCGAGGGCGCGGCGTGCGAGCGCATGCACAAGGTGCTGGACCGCGTGCTCGCGCTGCAGGTGCGCAGCGGGCGCGCGCAGCGCATCGTGGAGGCGCACTCGCGGCGATTGGCGGACTTCTTGGCGCGGCGGTGCGCGGCGGCAAAGCGCCGCGGGCGCCCGGCCTTTGAGGCCATTGCGCTGGACCGCGCGGTGCGCGCCAGCACCACGGACATGGCGAGCGACTTGCTGACGGGCGAGGCCTGGGGCGCGCTGGAGGGCCTGCGAAAGGGCGGCCGCATGGACCGTCGCGTCGCCGCGCTGCGTGACCTCTTGCACGTGCTGTACGTTCGCATCGTGGACCGCGGCCACCGGCACTGGCGCAACGCGCCGCCGGGGGGCGGCGACGCGGCTCCGCCGCTCACAGCGCTGCGCGCCGCGTTGCGGCCGGCCGTGGCGCGCGCGCGCTCCGCCGAGCGCGGCGACGGCGCGGCGACTGCTGACATGCCCTGGGTCGACCTGCTCGTGGCGGACGAGGCGTGCCTGAGCGACGAGGAGGTGCTCAGTGTGTGCCTGACCGTGCTCACCATGAGCCGCGAGTTCGCCGCGACGTCCATCGCCTGGGCGCTCATCCATCTCGCGGAGCACACGGACTTGCAGGCCGAGGTGCGTGCCGAGGTGGCAGCGGCGCCGCTCGAGGCCGTGGACCGGCTGGCGACCTTGGAGGCCGTCCTGACGGAGAGCGCGCGGCTCATGCCGAGCTTCCCTGCCATCTCGCGCAGGCCTACGCGCGACACGGAGCTCCTCGGCCACCGCATCGGCCGAGGGCAGGAGGTGGTCTTTAGTCTTTACGGCTATCATCGCGACGCGGCCCTCTTCGGCGACGCCGCCGGCTCCTTTGTGTGTCCGCGCATGGGCGCCACTGCTCGCCCTCGCGTCTTTGGCGGCGGGGCCAGCTTTTGCGTGGGCCGTCCGCTGGCTAACTTGCAGGCCAAGCTCGTGCTGGCCGTCCTCTTGCATGGATTTCGCTTCGAGTCTGCCTCGCCCTGGCGTTCCGTGCGACCCGCCAATTATGTCTCATTACGCCCTGGCCCGCACCGTATCGTAGTGCACGCCATGCCTCCAGACAACAACGACACCAACAACAGCAGCAACAGCAGCAACAACAGCAGCACCAACAGCATCAACAGCATCAACAGCAAGCTTTGATACCATTTTGCAGCGATTTCAATTTTGCAAAAAGCTGTTGAATGGCCGACGGCACTGGCTGGGCCCCGGACAACAACAGCAACGACGGCAAGCTTTGACCACCATGTGCCCATTTGACGGCCAAGCTTTGACACCATTTGGCAGCCAAGCTTTGACACCATTTTGGCAGCAAGTGAGACTCTTGAGCGCCGGTCTTGACCTCGCTCCTGATCTAACCACACGCGCGGCACGCACGCACAGGAACGAGTTTGCTGCGCATCGCTTCGCGATGGGCAAAGACGACGCTGCGCCCAGCACGTGCACAGGTGGCCTCCGGGTCGACCCGGGACTTGCAGTCTTGAACTTGAAGCGGCCACGGCCTCGCCGGGCGTACTGCAGGCGATGATGACGAGCACTGCGTGGCACTGCAGCGGTCACGGCTGCGTCTCCGAGTCCGAGTCGTCACAGCAGTGTACCACGACCAGCAGCACAAACAGGCTGAACAGGCTGCGCAAGCGCGCGGCCTCGGCGAGGTTGGCGCGGCGGCGCAGAACGCGAAGCGCGCGGCGGCGGCGAGCGGCGGCGCGGCGGCGGCGGCGGCGGCGGCGGAGGCGGGCAGCGCCGCGCGAGGCGAGGCCGGGGTTCCCGGCGGCAGCGACGGCCGCGGCGGCGGCGGCGCGCGGGCCGGCGAGAGAGAATTCCGCGGCGGTAGCGCACGACAGCGTGCCAAGTCAGCAAGGAGGCAAGCAGCGCGAGGCGGAGGAGGAGGAGGAGGTGAAGCATGGCGATCGAGATGGGCAAGGTGGGCGCGCTGCGCGAGGCCGTCAAGGACGCGGTGGCCTCGTACGAGCAGGAGGTGGGCCATGAGCTGCCGGCGGATATTCAGTCAGACGTGCGGCTGGCG
The DNA here is from genome assembly GCA_013306675.1 of Thraustochytrium sp. TN22. Lineage (NCBI taxonomy): Eukaryota > Bigyra > Thraustochytrida > Thraustochytriidae > Thraustochytrium > Thraustochytrium sp. TN22. The sequence goes on along the minus strand of JABLUY010000034.1, from coordinate 131,054 downwards.
CGGTTCCTGGACGCGCACGCGCAGGACGAAGCCAAGGCGACCAAGGCGTACACGGACATGCTGGCGTGGCGCAAGGAGATGGAGGTGGAGGCGCTGCGTAAGGAGCATCTGGAGGACGTGGAGCTGCTGAAGCAGTCGTCGTTCCCGCACTGGAAGGAGATCCGCGAGGCAGGCGAGTACGGCCCGTGGTACGTGGCGGGCAAGAGCCACACGGGCGACCTGGTTCACCTGGAGGTGATCGGCGCGTCGGACCCGAGCTTGCTGCTGTCGCAGGTGGCGGAGCGCAAGGTGCTGGAGCACTACATCGGGTTCTTCGAGTCGCGCGCCAAGCTGCTGGACGCGCTGAGCACCGAGACCGGGCGCATGGTGCGCACCGTGCAGGTGCGCGACCTGAGCAAGTTCGGCGTCTCCCTGCTGCAGCACGCGAGCGCCATGAAGGTGCTGAGCGCCGTCATGAAGGCCGGGTCTGCGTACTACCCGGAGTCGTCGAGCAAGGTGATCTTTGTGAACACGCCCATGAGCTTTTACGGCGTCTGGAAGGTGGCGTCGGTGGCGCTGCGTCAGCGCACGCTGGACAAGGTCATGTTCCTGCAGTCCAACTACCACCGCGAGCTGCTCAAGTACGTTGATCCGCGCGTCATCCACCGGCTCGAGAAGATGAAGCAGCTCGACGACCACGGCTTCATTGAGAAGGACGACGAGGAGGACCACCTCCCGCTGCAGTACGAGCAGGACCTCGTCGTGCCTGCTGGCAAGTCCGAGTACCTGCCGCTTTGGATGACGCGCACCGGCCCGCGCAGCAAGGTGCGCATCGTGCTGGCGCCGCCCAAGGGCCAGGAAGCCTTGCCGGAGTTCGAGCTCTGTTTCATCACTAGCGTGCAGGAGGACCCGGACACCGACCACATTGTGTCCGAGACGAAGCTGCCTGCCGCGGCCTACGCCACGGCCGACCCGACCACCTTTGATGTCCCGTTCCCCGAGATGCTCCCAGAGGCTGCCCAGGACGGCTTCTTGCTTGTCACCGTCAGCAACAAGGCCTCCTGGATGCTCTCTGCCACCGTGCCCATCAAGGCCTCCTTTTCCGACTGACATGAAGAAGATGATTCATTGACAGCGTGTGTGGGTTTACGAAGAGCATTGTGTGACGAAGCGAGGCGAAGAGCCGAGCAATCGAGACCAAGTAAAAGGAAAGGAATCACGTTTCGCATGATGATGTGATGTGCCAGTGGCTGGCTGGCTAGTGATGCTGGGTCGGCTGTTCGAAAGTTCGTGACGCGACCGCGAATGCGGCGAAAATCGGCGGCGGCAGCAAGACTTTCGAAAGCACTGCTGCGAGGTCGACGCACTGCGTCGCACTGGCGCACGCGAGGCACAAGATTAGATTCCCGATGAGGATCAAGGCAAGGCAGAAGATGCCAGTGGATAATCAACGGCCCGAGGCACAATCAAGGCAAGAACCTTCGGGCCAAGCTCTCATGCGCCATCACGCCCACCACCAAGGACGTCTTGAGGTCCAGCCTGCTGTAGGCCCAAATCAACTCTGCCAGATGCCGGCTGGCGCGGCTGGCCACGAAGCAGCAAATCCAACGCACACGCGTAACGTAACGTACCCCGTCTTGGTACTGTGCAGTGCTCTGTCGTGTCGTGGTCAGCGCCCAGCGAGTGGTGGTAGGCGGCAGCCTGCCAGGCGTCAAGCGCCAAGCGCACGCGTGGACGCACGCAGACAGAGCCTATGGGTCGCAGACCGGCTGCGTAGCCTGGCGAACCATGTCCCCGGCTCCGCCTGGCCGCCGTCGACGGTCTCTCGACCCTAGACCAGGCCTTGGAGGCGCAGATCCAATGGCGACCTTACTGCCTGCTCAAGCTCCGGCTAAAAAAAAGGAAAGTCAACTTTCAGTGACAGGCTGGTCCAGACTCCGGAGAGTAGTATCTCGCTCTTGGCTGGCGCCGCTGGGCCAATACAAATCTGGCTGCCAGTGTTCGTGCGACCAATCCTGCCGTGAAAAACGCAATCATCCAAGGCCAACGGCCCGTCCGTCTCCGGAGCCGCAGCGCGGTTGCGCGACGCGGTGCAGTTAGCCGTGGGACGGCTGGCCGCCCAGGTCGGGACTCGCCTGGCTGGCCGCAGCCACGGCTGCGCGCCTCCGTGCCGTGTCGTTGCGCTGCGCTCTGCTGCGCGCCGCGATTCGCCGCGCCACGCCGCGATTCGCCGCGCCTCGCCGCTCTGCACTGCACCACGGTGATTCCGCCGCCACAGAAGAAACAGAAAACGAAGAAACTGTCCCAGCTGCGGCGTACAAGACGCGCTGCGGGTTCCTTGGCTCCTTGTGGCCCCGGACAGTCCCTCCGCAGCTGCGCGCTGTGGGCGCCGAGAGGAGCCTCCCTCAATCGCCCCGTGCTGCCTCGCGAACGAGATCATCGACCAGCACCGCGCCAGCCAGGCGGGGCCCGCGGGCCTCGCTCTCGCGCTCGAGGGTCGGGTTGGCGGCTGCACGGCTGCGCGGCGGCGTGGCGCGATGGCGACGGGCAGCTGGCGGCCGCGCCACTGGCGCCGCCTGGCGGCGCGCCCATCTGTCTCATGATCGCGATCGGCCCGCCGCACTGACGAGGGTAGACAGAGCCTTGCTGAGAAGGCCATGGCCATGGAAGCGCAGTCCACCGCTACCCTGCCCTACGACTGCAGACTGCAGCTGCCGCTGCGCTTCCGCCTTGCGGCAGCGTGGGATGAATCAAGAATGTCTTGCCTGCCTGTCTCAACGGCGCGCTGACTGACAAGAGACTGACTCGGTCCGGGCGGCCAGCGCGCTCTCACTCGTGGCAGCCAGCCAGGCGGCGGCCGTGACCCGCTCACGCCCCATGGCTCCGCCTGCTCGCGCTGGCGCGCTGGCGCGGGGCCCGGCCAGCCCCGCCGCCCCGCTGCAACCTGCGCAACGAGCGCGGAGCAGTTAGCTTGGCCAGCTTGCCGCGCCGATGCTGGCGGCCGTCGATTGGACTTGCCCGCTCGGCCCGAGCCCGAGTCTCCGCCAAGCTCCAGCCCGAGCCCTGGCGACGCGACGCCAGGCTGCTGCTGGGCGCCGCCCGCGCCCTCGACCCGACTCCGACTCGGACAAGGCTCGAGCCAAGTCAAGCGACCCAGCGAGCTTCAAGTTGTTGATGCGATCGCGGTCGCGGTCAGGCGTCGGTTGGCTTGGCTGGCCTTGAACACGCGCAGTCTGCCTGCCTGGCAGCTGACTCATGTCGGCCAGAAGTTGGAAACAGAGAGGGAAACAGCTGAGCCAACTTCGAAGCAGTCAGAGCCACAAGTCAACTCGAAAGGACGAGGCGACAGGCGCCGGTTGACTGCGCTTGGCAGCCGACAGCGCCCTTCAAGCTACCCGGCTTGCCGAGTTGCGCTGCGCCGGTGCAGGATGGCGACAGACGCCGCGGCGGTGCAGGCAGCTCGCGCTCGCGCGCCCGCTCGCGCGCGCGCTCGCGGCCAGGCGGAGGGCGGCCAGGCGGTCGCGCGCGTGGCCGAGCGCCGGGCCAGCGGGCTGGCGAGCGAGCGCGCCCGGTTGTACGTAAGCCTTGCAAGGCGAGCGGCTCGGCTGCGCATCCTGCACGTACAGCAGCGCACCGGCGCACTACGCAGCTCTGTGTGCGACGCAATAGGTCAAGCAGGGGGGAGAGGGTGGCCAGCTTGCGGCGGGTGGAGCAGGCAGCTTGCGTTGCCCTCGCAGGCTGCGGGCAACCCCGACCACGTCGCTCCCCTTGTGCAGGCAGGCCTCTGCGGGGCGCGGCGCTGTGAAGCTGCGGTGCCACGTCGGGGACCCACTCGGCGGCAATGTGTCCCACGCTCGGGCGGGGGGGCGGGAAGGCCCACAGCGGCACACAGCAGGCGCCGCGGCGACGAAGCGCGCGCGAGGGGAGGGTCCCCGACATCGGGAATCCGCGTCTAAGCTGGCAGCTGCTGGCGGCAGCTGGCTGCTCGGGCCAGGTCTACTCGCACGAGCGGAGAGGGGACGCGCGGCGGGCGTCCAGAGGGGGCGCGGCGCGCGCGGCGAGCGGCGCGGCGCCAGTGGCGGCGGAGGAGAGGGTCGGCGCGCGGCCCTGAGCTAGGGGGGAGCTACCAGCTCTGCGGAGAAGCAGAGGGCTAGGAGGGCTGGCGCGTCGCGTGCGCGCCAGTGGGCGCGGAGAGGCGCAGAGGGAAGGGAGGGAGGAAACGGAGTGAGGGGCAGAATGCAGAGGCGCCGCAAACCAAGAAGCCGCAGCCAAGCTTGGCCTGGCCGACGCCGGCACGAGCGAGCGAGCAAGCGAGCGAGCGAGCGAGCGAGCGAGCGGGCGGGCGCGCGGGCGGGCGGCGCGCGGGCGCGGAGCAGCGCGGCGAGCGGCGCGGCAGAGCGCGATCGAGGCGCGGCGCGGCGGCGCGCGCAGAGCGAGCGAGCGAGCGAGAGCGCGGCGATCCGCCGCTTCCGGCGGCCTTCGGCTGCCCTTCGGCTGGCTGCCTCTTCCCGCCAGTGCGTCTGTCTGTCCTGCGGCGACTAGCCGGCGGGTGAGTGTCTGGTCTGCCTGCTGACTGCAGGCGGGAAAGGAGGAGGAAGCAAGGCGACAAGGCAAAGCAAGGCGAGGCGAAAGGCCCGGCAGCAAAGGCGCAACAGTCAAGCCAGTCAGCCAGCAAGGCAGGCGGCGAGCGAGAGCGCGAGCGAGGCAGGCGGCGGGGAGGATGTGCATCCTGCCGACGCAGAGCGCGCTGCGGCGCACGACGTCCGTGGAGCAGTGCGGCAACGATGCGCTCGACACCAACCTGCTGCCGTCGGAGGACGACCTGAACTGGCTGGACCTGACGTTCGGCTTCGCGGACGAGGACCTGGCCGGCAAGGAGGCCATGGGCGCCATGGCGCCCGCGCACAACGCGAGCGAGTTCTTCGCGGGTGACGACCTGACCGTCCTGCCCGAGACGTACGTCAAGCCCTTCGAGACCGTGGTCGAGGCCAACGAGTCGGGCAACAGCTCGCCGGCCGCCTCGCCCTCGGCCCACCCCATGCACACGGCGCAGGCCGACCTCGGCATGCCGTCCGCGAACCTGTACCGCGCAACCAGCGAGGTGGAGGACGTCAACAACATCGCCCACTACAGCGCGCGCGGCGTCGAGCCCGTGCCCATCCCGGGCTTTGAGGGCTACTTTTACTCGAGCATGCGCAACCCCGAGATGGACATGATGCAGCAGCAGCAGCAGCAGCAGCACATGCAGCAGCAGCAGCAGCAAATGTACATGGGCCGGCCCGCGCCTACGCCCGTGCCCAGCTCCGTTGTCCGCACCTCCTCCGGCTCGTCCTCCAACACCTCGCGCCTGGGCGGTGCGTCCTCGGTGGCGTCCTCGGACTACGACGAGACCGATCCCTCCCAGGGCTCGCCCTTCCACAGCTCGCCCGCGTCGTCGCCCGTCAAGCACGACAACAAGCGTCGCGCCGAGTTCGCCGTCAAGCCGGAGCCCAAGCGCCTCGCTGGCGAGTACGTCCTGCCGCCCTCGGCGCCCGCCTCGCCCTCGGGCTTCAGCTCCGCCGGCATGGCCGAGGAGATGGAGTTCGACCAGGGCCGCTGGAAGCCCGACGAGATGGCCATGGTCATGCACATCACGCGCACCTACATCTCCCAGGACCTCAAGACCATCTCGGACATTGCCAACTTCTGCGGCATCCGCAGGCCAAAGCGCGCCATCGACAAGCACCTCAAGCGCATCCTCAAGTACGACCGCTGGATCTCGCGCGACGAGCCCAAGATCCTCGCCAAGATCACCGCTCACATCGAGGCCAACCTCCCGCCTCTCACCAAGGCGCAGGCCGACCGCCTGCGCGAGGCCCAGGACACCTGGCGCCCGTGAGTAACAGTGAGTGGCTGGCTGACAAGGCGCGCGCCCACGAGCGCGTCCGTCACGTCGTCTTTTCCACAATCCATCCCACCCACCCACGTACTACACCCAAACCCAACCCCCCCTTGCTTGCTTTTCCTGACACAAACACCCGTTTTCGCATCATTGATCATGCTTTTTCTCCCTTCGGTCCAGGGGCTCCAGCCTCCTGCTCAGCCCAAGCAAGGGCCAGCCAAACTGCGCCAGCCACACGGGCTCGTTCGCGGTGCTCTCGGTCGTCGACCTGCCGACTGGACACGAGTCTCGGACCTCCGGACCGGGCGCGCTTCGCGGGCACTGTCCACTGGCCGTGGCCGGCGAGGCCTCCGAGTAGGCGCCATCGCCTTGCGCGGCGCGGACTCCGCGCTAGCAATGACGGCGCCACTGCCGCCGCCGCGTCGCCGCGGCGAACACCGCTAGCCTAGGGACGCTGTGCACGCCTGGAACTCCGCGCAGCCTCGCAGCGCCTCGCAGCGCGCGCGCGGCTTCCCACGCCAGGCGTGACCGCGAGCTGGCTGGCTGACCCGGAAGGCTCAGCTTGGCTAGCTCGGCGCCGCGCTCGGCCAGCTCGGCCGCGCAGCTTGCGCTAGCTCGGCGCCGCGAGCTGGGCGCCGCCGCGGCGAAGCAGGCTGCTCCGCGCCCCTGGCCGCCTGCTCGGCGGCGGGCGCGGCAGCTTCGCGGCGCAGACCTGCTGCTCGAGGCCGGGCTGGGGCTGTGGCGCGGGACGCTTCGCCTCGCCGAGCGAGCGGAGCGGCGCGAGGTGGCGGCGCACGGTAGAGGGGAGGAGAGGAGAGGGGGAAAGGAGGAGGAGGAGCGAGAGGGCGAGGCTAGAGAGGCTAGCCGGCAGCGGGCTCGTGACGCAATCGCAGGCGGGTCGCGCGAGGAGGCTTATCTCATCAGAGAGATCAGTAAGCCTGGCGCCTGGGAGGAGCGAATCCGGGAGCGGAGCCTGGCGGCGGCGCGACAGAATTAGGTACGTACACGTAGGGCGCGTTTGTTGGTCGGCGAGGCGAACACGCCCAGCAGTGCCGCCGCAGCCACCTCTAACACCGCTCCAACAGCTCCAGCAGTGCACTGGACGCTGACAGCTTGAAGAACGCAGCCCGGCGGCGCGCGGCGGCGAGGCGGGGCGATCGCGTCGGCGGCGTGGGGGGAGCTGAGGGACCGGGCCTGCCTGCGCCGTTGCAGGCTGAGCCCGCTGCGAAGCTTCTGGACATTCCAGATCGAGTTCACAGGATCTTAGCTAGATGCTGGGGCTTCTGGGGAGCTTGTTCACAATGTTTCTTCAAGCCGCGGTCCTATTCATTGGCGGACGAGATCATCCGCTTGCAGTGCTTGCTTGCTTGCTTGGAGAACGAAACGTCATGCTGGGACGAGGCGTTCGTTCTTAGTGAGCTTAGCCTACTGGATGCTGGAGCTTCTGGAGAGCTTGTTCACAATGTCTCAAGCCGCGGTCCTATTCATCGGCGGCTGGCGGACGAGATCATCCGCTTGCTTCGAGAACGAAATGCCATGCTGGGACGAGGCATTCGTTCACGTCAGGCTGCTGACAGTGAGCTAAGCCTAGGCCTTAGATGCTGGAGCTTCTGGAGAGCTTGTTCACAATGTTTCAAGCCGCGGTCCTGTTCATCGGCGGACGAGGTTGGAGAACGAAATGCCACAGTGTCATGCCACATGAAAAGAGATTCCCCGATTCCCCGCGTCGCGCGCTGCACGCTCCGCGAGCCTATCGACGTCGCGGCCAGCAGGCCCCACCGACGAGATGGCCGAGGGCGCCAGCGCGGCGAAGCGGCGCGGGGCGCAGGCCGCGACGAAGCGGGCGGGGCTCGGTGTGCCATGCCTTGTGCCTCTGGGAGACGGAGAGCTCGACGACGTGGAGACGTGGGATGAGGCGACGCTCATCGACCTGATCAATCCTGACTGGATCGAGCGACTTACCGCGGCGCAGGCGGAGGCCGTCCTTGCGCGCGTGGACGAAATCGGCGCGGGCATTGGTCGCAAGAACGAGAGGCTGCTCGTCGTCATGACGGAACGGGACAACCGCACGATCTACTCGTGGTTCGACACCGACGTGAACTTCGTCAACCCGCCCGACGCCGCGCGAGAGCGCACGACATCGACCAGACCCCCTACCGGGCTCGTCGCCGTGCCTCCTCCGACGGGAACGAATTCTGTCGTGGGGTCGTCCTTCTCAGGGTCGCGCGTTTCCAGAAAAGATAAGGTTCCTTGGATTTTCCAGCCCAGGCGCGTCTTCCCCTGGACCTCCTTCGGGGACGACTCGCATGCGGACCTCGACATCTTCAAAATGACGCTGCTCAGCAGAAAGTACGGCAACCCGAGGCTTGAGAGTCTGCCAATTGAGGCTCCGTTCGACTACGCAAGCGAGACGCCGGTGCAAGGATGGATGATGTCTTTCCAAGATCGCGTACTTTCGTATGGCATCCATCCTGTTCTCGGGGCGCTTTCCGGCGATGGAGTGCACCAGGGTCTTAGCTACTCGACGAAGCTAATCGTACCATTTGGAATGGGCCTCGGAGACCGATTGGTAGATGGCGAGACGCTGTCTGTCGACGACCTCTCCGTCGTCGCTTGCACCGAGTGCAAGCACAAGGGCACCATGTCGTGGGTCTCAATGATTGAAGAGTACAACCGCATGCTGCCCAATGGGGATCACGACCCACGTGTGGATCCCGATGTGGAAAGCGAGCACCCCAGGCGCAATGTGGTCGACTGGCGCCTCATGGTCGCCGACCCGCTGGGCGAGCTTCTCATGTACATGCTCATGTCCGGGTGCAAGTTCGGCATATTGAGCAACAGCTACCGCACCTTCTTTGTGCGCCTGGGCAGCCGCCCGCGATCAGTCTACGTGACCGAGGCCTTTTACCCTGTGCGCGACGATGACCACCAAAACCCAAGCGACCTGAGCTTGGGTCAGGCAACCCTACTCTTCTACGCGCACGCGCTCCGCGAGCACGTGCCAGGCCAGGCAAGGACTCCTCTATGGGAGTGGTTCGGTTGCCCAGACGTGCGCGGCCCAAACAATGATTCGCGATTCAAGGACACCGATCGGCAGGACAACGAAGACGACGATGACAACCATGACGTCGGGCTCCTCCAAGATCTCTACGTACATGACGTGAACGCGCTTTTCAAGCAGAACGTCTCGTTGACCGCTTACGATGGCTCGGGCGTCCTGGACCTTGAGCTGGGCCAGCGCTATTGGGACAAGGGCGAGGGCGTGAACGTGCTTTGCGACAAGGGCCTCGGGATGGCAAACGTGGACGTCGGTGGGCGGTCCTGTTTCCTCAAGACCGTTCCGTTCTCTGAAAAGGACGCGAACCGTGAGCTTCTCAACGAGGCCACGATCTACAGCGAACTACGGCACCTTCAGGGCACAGTGCTACCGACTGTCGTCATGCACGGTCATGACGGCTTCTTCGGAGTCCGTGCCGTGCTGACGACGCAGGAGGGTATCTCACTCGCCAGCGGTAACGACGAGGTCGCGCGCCGGATTGAACGCGCCGGTGGTATTGCCGCGCTGGTGGCCCGTATTCAGGCCGTGCTGAGCCAGCTGCACGCTGCGGGCTACGCCCACGGGGACGTCGCGCTGCGCAACGTGGTCGTCAATGAGGCAGGCGAGGTCAGGATCATTGACCTCGGACGCGCACACAAACTGCGATCTCCAGAGGAGGCCAAAAGGGAGCTTGAGGAAGCCGCAGACATGTGCGCAGAGCTTGCAGCGCGCTTTTAATTAAACAACGTCCAACATTGACCACGGCGTCAGCCGAACATAATCAAGACGGAGCTGGAGCTCAGGTCAAGGGCTCTCGTGCTGGGGAAGAGTTGAACGCTGCCTATGCTGCGCACATTATAAAGCTGCAGTTCACGCCGAGAAAGTACGCATCGGTGAGTGGTACGAGAGCCTGGGCGACGCCTGCAAGATGCTACATGACCGCTACGAAGACGAGAGTGACACCATCCGAAAGCTCGAGAAGGCTAGCCTGGCCAGCGGGCTCGCGACCGGGCCACCCCCAACACTGCTTCAACAGCTCCAGCAGTGCACTGGACGCTGACAGCTTGAAGAACGCAGCCCGGCGGCGAGGCGGGGCGATCGCGTCGGCGGCGTGGGCGGAGGGGACCGGGCCTGCCTGCGCCGTTGCAGTCTGAGCCCGCTGCGAAGCTTCTGGACATTCCAGGTCGAGTTCACAGGCTGCTCGGCTAGCTAGCTAGGTAGATATGCTGGAGCTTCTGGAGAGCTTCTTCACAGATGTCTCAAGCCGCGGTCCTGTTCATCGGCGGCTGAGGTCACTCGCTTGCTTGGAGAACGAAATGCCATGCTGGGACGAGGCATTCGTCCTCACGTCAGGCTGCTGACAGTGAGCTAAGCCTAGCTAGATGCTCGAGCTTCTGGAGAGCCTGTCCCTTGTACACAACGTTTCAAGCCGCGCACCTCTTCATCGGCTGACGAGAACGCCGTGCCGGGATTGAGAGTGCCTGAGAGTGCCTGAGAGTGCCTGGGAGCGCCTGAGAGTGCCTGAGAGTGCTTGAGAGTGCCTGAGAGTGCCTGAGAGTGCCTGAGAGTGCCTGACAATGAGCCAGATACTTGAGCTTCTGGAGAGCACCTGCTGTCCCTTGTTCACAACCATGACCGCTTGCTTGAAAATGCAAAGACGAGGCATTGCCGCGTTGCACAACCACTCCCCGCTTGGCGCTGCGGCCAAAAGAAACAGACACAAGTCAGGACAAGATGATTGATCATCAGAGTACAATGCGCAGGTTGCCTCGTGCGTCCATGGAGACGCCAGCGAAGCGGCCAAAGACAGCCTGAACTTCTGCGCGTAGGTCAGGGAGGCGCGTAGACTGAATGAAATCGGCGCCATAGCGCTCCACGTCGTAGGCGCGGCGGAGCTGGTCGTCGCCGAGCACCTCGTAAGCCTCGTTGACGAGCATCGATCGGCGCTCGGCTTCTTCCCTCTCGTGGCCTGCTGGGTGGCGGTCCGGGTGCACGCGCATGGCCGTGCGCCGGTAGGCGCGGCGAATATCTTGCGAGTCGGCGCGCGTATTCACGCCGAGGCGCACGTAGTGGCTGCTGGCGGCCGACCAGCGGTAGCGCGCGAGCTCCTGGGCGAGCGCTGCGACCAGACCGCTGCGCACGGCGTCCGGACACACGCAGGCTGGGCGAAAGCTGGCGAGGTTGGCGCAGTGCAGTGCGGCGAGCGAGGGCAGGAGCGCGGCCTCGTCCAGGGCGCCCAGCTCGGCCTCCTTCTCCACGTCAGACTCCAGCAGCGTCACCTGCAGCGAGCACTCGAGCGGCTCGCCGGCGCCCACGAGGTCCAAGCTCGTGGTCCACCACGAGGCCTGCGCCGCGCCCACGCTGCGCGCCTGCTGCTTCGGCCCGCCCAGGCTCTCGCGGCTGCGGCACTTGAGCGCCGTGCGCGTGCACAGGTGGTCCACGATCTGCTCGCACGCGGCGTGCGCCAGCCCGTGCTGCGCGCAGAACCGCAGCGCCACCAGCACGGGCTCCTCGCCGCCGCGCACCTCCACGGCGGCGCCGCCCAGGCCGCTCACCTCCAGCGAGTACAGCAGCGACGGCGGCCCGGCCTGCGCTTCTGCGGCCGCCAGCGCCGCCGCGACCACCGCCAGCGCCGCCGCCCGCATGGCGCGCCGGCCGGCTGGCCTCCCGCGCGCCGACCTCTCGCGCGCGCCTGGGTCTGCCGGCGAAGAAAGACCAAAGCGTCTTCGTCGGTCAACGGTTCGAGCCCAAGACTGCCTGCAGCCGCCTGCAGCCTGAGACGGATGAGCTCGCCCGCGGCGCGCGCCAGGGCCTCTCGCGCGCGGCCGGCGGCCGGCGGCCGAGGCCGGCCAGGCGGGGCCCGGCCCTGCGCTTCCGGGCGCGAGGCGTCGCGGTCATCGTTCCGGGCGCGAGGCGATGCCGAGCGATGCGAAGTGATGGACTGACGGTGCGTCAAGGTGCCACAAGATTTGATTTTGAATTCAAACCTGCAACGCGAGCGCGGGCGGGCGGGCGGGCAGGCAGCGCGGCGCGGCGAGGCGAGGCGAGGCGGGAGAGGCAGAGCCCCGCGGCTGGTTTGCCGGCGTTCTCGGGCTGTCTGACTTTCTTCGCGCCAAGCAGCCATGAGCGCGCCGGCGTGGTCGCCAAGCTCGTGGCGCGCGCTGCCGGCCAAGCAGCAGCCCAAGTACGCGGACGAGGCAGCTGTGCAGGCGAGCCTGGCCAAGGTGCGCGCGCTGCCGCCGCTGGTGGCGACGCGCGAGGTCGACGCGCTGCGCAGCGCGCTGGCCGAGTGCGCGGCCGGCAAGAGGTTCCTGCTGCAGGGCGGCGACTGCGCGGAGCGCTTCGACGACTGCAAGGCGAGCACGATCGAAAACAAGATCAAGATCCTGCTGCAGATGAGCCTGGTGCTCACGTACGGCGCGCGCACGCCGACCGTGCGCATCGCGCGCCTGGCCGGCCAGTTCGCCAAGCCGCGGTCCAGCGACACCGAGGTGGTGGACGGCGTCGAGATGCCCTCGTACCGTGGCGACAACGTCAACGGCTTCGCGCCCGAGGCGCGCCAGCCAGACCCGGACCGCCTCGTGCAGGGCTACTTTCATAGCGCCGCCACCATCAACTACGCGCGCGTCGTGCTGGCCGAGGGCCTGGCCGACCTGCGCCGCGCCCGCGCCTGGGACCTTGCCTTCGTCAAGAACGCCGCGCGCCGCGACCAGTACCAGCGCATCGCAGCCCGCATCACCGACGCCATGGACTTCATCGGCACCTGCGGCGTCGAGCTCGACCCTGTGCTGCGCAGCGTCGACATGTTCACCTCCCACGAGGGCCTCCACCTGGACTACGAGGAGGCCATGACCGTCCAGGCTCCCGACGGCCAGTGGTACAACCGCAGCGCACACTTTCTCTGGATCGGCGACCGCACGCGCCAGCTCGACCATGCCCATATTGAGTACTTTCGCGGCATCGCCAACCCCATTGGTGTCAAGGTCGGCCCGTCCTCGAAGCCCGACGAGCTCGTGCAGCTCATCCAGCGCCTCTGGCCCGACCCGGCCGCCGCGCCCGGCAAGATCACCCTCATCACGCGCTTCGGCGCCGCCAATGTGGAGACCATGCTGCCGCCGCTCCTCAAAGCCGTCCAGGCCGCCAACCTCCCTGTCGTGTGGACCTGCGACCCCATGCACGGCAACACCACCACCACCTCGCAGGGCCAAAAGACGCGCAACTTCGACGCCATCCTTGCCGAGGTGGAGGCCTGCATCAAGGTGCACGAGCGCAACGGCGGCCGCCTTGCAGGCGTCCATTTTGAGCTCACCGGCGACAACGTGACCGAGTGCACCGGCGGCCCGGAGAACTTGTCTGAGACCGACCTCCAGACCTCCTACGAGACGCTCTGCGACCCGCGCCTCAACTACTCGCAGTCCATGGAGATTGCCTTTCGCCTCTCGGACCACATCCTCGAGGCCCACCCTCTTCGCCGCGCCAGCTTTGACGAGGCCATGGCCGATACCATCGGCAACGACGACGACGGCGGCGACAAGACCGTCCCGCCCGCCAAGCGCGTCAAGCCCGACGCATAAGTCCCAAGTGCCATCTTGCAAGCTTCCTTTTGGAATTGGGCTTTGCGGCTCGCAGTGCGGCTCACATCGTGCCTTGCAGAGAAAACAGTGCGAAGTTAGTTAGACTCCTTACCTACGTACCAAAGGTGAGTGCACCATACCGGGCTCGACGACTTTGTCTGCCCCCCAGAATGGTACCAGCGAAAACTATAGCTCGCTCGGTTGTTCGCTTGCTCTGTCTGCTTGCTTGCTTCCTTCCCCGCCCTCGGATGACTGGAGGAGCGCCTCGAGCGGCCCTAGCTAGGCACTCTGGTTCGGCGCACGCACCGAGACTAGGCTGTCCCTTTATGCACGTGGGCGGCTCACATCGCACCTTGCAGAGAAAACAGTGCGAAATTAGTTAGACTCATTACCAACGTACCAAAGGTTAGTGCACCATACCGGGCTCGACGACTTTGTCTGCCCCCAAAAATGGCACCAGCGAAAACTATAGCTCGCTCGGTTGTTCGCTTGCTCTGTCTGCTTGCTTGCTTCCTTCCCCGCCCTCGGATGGCTGTAGGAGCGCCTCGAGCGGCCCTAGACACTCTGGTTCGGCGCACGCACCGAGACTAGGCTGTCCCTTTATGCACGTGCGCGTCATGATCGCTGGACTGTCCATCACGCGTCTCCTGCAGCGCCACCACGGGGTCTATAAAGTCTCCGACGAGAGGAGGCGTTCTAGATGCTTCGCCAGAGCGCCTTGTCGACTTGCACCTTCCACCATCGGTCGCGCTCGGGAGCGTCACTCCGGCGCCATCACAGGCGCCTCAATCTGCACCTTGCGCTCGGCGTTGTCATCGTCGTCGTCGTCGTCGTCCTCACCCTCGTCGGCGTCGCCGTTCTCCTTGTGCTCCTTGGCCTCCCCTTCGTTCGCCAAGGCGCGCTCCAGGCGCTCCAACAGCTCGCCTGGCCTCGGCAGCCGGCCCTCGCGCTGCAGCGACCACAGCAGGGCGCCCTTGCGCACGTTGTCCGCCTCCATGACGTACACCTCAAAGGCGCGCCCTGCACCGTCTGCCATGCCCGCCTCGTGCTTCTTGCCGCGCACCTTGGCCACCTCGGCCAGCTCGTCCCGGGCGTCCGCGTAGTCGTGGTACGAGACGCCCGCCCCGCATCACTTGCACGGCCAGTACACGTTTACCGCCGGGAGCGCCGCCATTGTACGGCGCGCCGCCGGCCGCTGCGCCGCGACGCGTCGCCGCCGCTCGCGTGCGGTCCTGCTGCGCGTCCTGCACGCGGGGCAGGGACGAAGAGGGTTTGGAAGACCTCGCCTCGCCTGGCCTCGCCTCGCCTCGAACGATCTAGTCCCAACCTGAACGAAATACGCCGCGCGGACGTGCCGAGACGGGGGCAGTCCCAAGTCAGTCGCAGGCGCTCGCAGGCGCGCAAGAGCGCCCAGCGTTGATGCTGCGGTGGCCCACGGAGTTCGAGGTTGTCCAGGACCCTTCGTGTTAGGAGCCACCAGGCTACGGGGCCAGGTCAGGCGGTGGGCAAACGACCGCGTGAGGCCACTCATCTTGACGAATACATTATTCTGCGAGGGCCTGCACGAATGCAAAGGGATGCACCAGGCTTGGGACTAACTGTGATGAGGTGGTCAAGCCTGGATTCCGCCGAGATCGGAGATGTCCTGGTGTGGGCATGCCACGTGCGGAGATTTGCGGTCTCGAAGGTTAGGCTGGACCAGGCTTGATTAGCTATGATGAGGTTGAGGTGAGTCAGGGAAGAATGCACTGCAGCAAGACGCGCTGCTCCACAGCACCGCTACGAATGAGCTGACGAACCTAGGCTGCGATCCTTGGAGAGGGCCACAGTTGTGGATTGGCTGGCAGGCGACCACGCTTGACCACGCTTGACCTCCGGCTCACGCTGTGATGAGTGCTACGCTGTGAATAGCTACGTTGTGAATACGTAGCCAAATTCAGACTCTCAGTTTTGCACATGAGGCCCAGCTCTTTGGAGAAACGCAAATTCTGCCAGCTTATGCACAGTCTTGAGGAGGTCGTCCTCGCGCCTTGCAGTCGATGTCTGTGAGCTCGATGTCTGTGAGCTGTTGTAAAACAGGACGCGCCTTCACTCCCTCGACGAACCCAGACTTTGACGTGGACATGTCCCTGCCAGGAGCGCGCCTTTTCGCGCGGCCCGCTCACCGCCTGCGAAGATGATGACTGCGGCGCGCGCCTCAGCCTGCTCGTCCTGCGCCCGTGCCGTGCCGTCTTTGGGCCGCGTCTCGCCATGCCATGGGGTTGGGTGGCTCGGCGCCGGATTGCTTTTTGCAGCAGCAGACTACTACCACGCGCGCACGCGCGCCCGCCCGCGAAGAGGATGGAGACGCTGTGGACATGCTCGCCGAGCTGGGCGTGGGCGTTCAGGTCGAGCGAGGCGCCCGGCGCCGGCTGGCGCAAGGTAGATCGGCTGTCGGAGCTGCCCTCGTACAAGAGGTCGCAGGGCAATGCGCTCCTGCGCGCCGAGGTCGTCGTCGCCGCCTCGCAGGCGGCCGACGCGACGGCGGCCGCCTCGCAGACGTCCGGCGGCGCGGTGTGGTTTGGGGCCGGGTGCTTCGACGGCCTGGGCAACAAGGACCTGCTCTGGACGCTCTTCGAGAATGGCGGCCTGACGCGCTTCCTGCCGCAGACCAGCGTGCTGGCCTGGGACGAGGACGTGCGCGAGGCCGTGGCCCTGCCGCCGTCCGCGGACGGCCTGCTCGTGCTCAAGCCGCCGCTGGGCTGCCACGGCGACGGCATCGTCTTCCTCAAGGTCGACCCGGCGCAGCCCGAGGCCGTGCAGCAGGAGGTGCTGGACATCATCCGCGTGGACGCCGACCGCGCGCGCGCCGAGCGCGGCTTCATCGAGGCGCTGCGCGCGCGCAAGGGTCGCATCCCGGGCTGGGTGCTACAGGCGCACGTGCGCAGCCTGCTGCTCGAGGGCCGTCGCAAGTTCCACCTACGCGCCTACGTCGTGGCCGACGCGCTCCAGCAGGAGCTCTACCTTTACCCGACGGTCGAGGCGCGCGTCGCCGAGGCCGCTTACAATGACGAGGACTGCACCGACCGCGCGGCGCACATCACCAACGGCGCGGGCGGCGACCGCATCCGACGCGCGCTGCTCGATGAGCTCCCGGACCTCGCGCCGCACGGGCCGTCCGTCCTCGACTCAATGCGCTCGCTCCTGGCGGACGCTGCCTTTCGCGCCATCCTCTTCCGCCCCGCGGCCCACGTGACCCAGGCACCTGCGGGCCCGGACGCCGACGCACCCCCGGCCAAGGCGCGCTTCGCGGTCGCCGCCTTCGACCTCATGCTCGACGAGGCCGCGCGCCCGTACATTCTCGAGGTCAACGCGCGCAGTCCCGGCTGCGCGCCCGAGGGCACCGGCTCGCCCCGCTTCCAGGCCCACATGCGCCAGCTTGCGGCGGACATCCTGGCCATGGCTGTCTCGGCCATCCCAGGCGGCCAGAACGACGATCTCGTCACGGGGGCCTTTGACAAGGTGGACGCTGGATCGCTCTGACAAACTTTATTGTGGGTTGCTGTAAACTATCAGGTCAGGTCAGGTCAGGTCAGGTCGATTCGGCTTGGCTCAACTCACGCCAGTGGTCTCAGATAACCGCAACCGAGGTCTGCTCGGCCTCCGTTTCGGTTTCTACTTCGGCATCCGCCCTGGCCTCTTCTTCGGTCTCTACTTCAGCCTCCGCCTTGGCCTTTGCAGACATTGGCTCCACCTCGACCTCGGACGCCCCCGTCTCCGGGTCGCTCGCTGCCGGCTCGTTGCGCGCGAAGCGGAGCGAGAGGATGATGAGTACGAGCGCAGCCGCGCCGCAACCCACGCTGAGCAGTCCCGAGGCCAACACCTCGCCGCGGTACCAGGCCGCGTCCGCAACAAAGGCGCCAACGGCGCGGCCCAAAAAGTGGCACTGGAAGTTGATGCCCAACATGGTGCTGCGCAGGTCCTCCGACACGAAGCGCTCCGCCAGTGCGATCTGCGTGACGACAAGGATCTCCCCGGGAAAGTAAAGTACGGCCGCCATGGCCACGCCCGCGGCGAAGGAGTGCTCTGCGGCGACGATGAAGAGCCCCATGCCAATCGTGAAGAACGCACAGCTCCAGCGCGTCATCACGTTGAGACCCACGCGGTCCGCAAAGAGAATCACAAGCAGGTCGCCGCACAGCTCGGACGCGCCAATTGCAAAACTAGCCACGCCCATCTCCTCGGCCTGCACGTTGTGGTACGCGTATGCCCAGTCCGCAAACGCGAGAAAGAGCACGTTGTGGCCAATGTTGACCATGAGGCTCGACAGGTTGAAGAGGAGCGGTCCGGGTGCCAGCAGGCACTGCAAGTAGCCCGAAGCACGGAGACGCGCCATCAGACTTTGGCCCTCGTGCGCGCAGACCCCTTGGCGCTTGCCGCTCGCTGACGGGCCCGTCAGCGCGCGCGCATCTGCGGGAAAACTAAGGTACAGCTCGACGCAGGAAGGCGTCATGAGGGCAGCCAGCACAGCGAACATGACGCGCCAGCCCGCGTGCTCGTAGACGACCGTCAGAATCGGCACAACCGCCAGGATGCTAATGCCCCAGCTCATCTCCGTGATGCCCGTGATGAAGCCCACCGAGCCCTCGCCGGCGTGCGCCACGATCTCGGACTGCGCCACGATGAAGAAGACCGTCGAGAAGAGCCCAACCAGGACGCGCGCGAACACCAGGAGGCCCAGCGAGGGTGGCGCTAGGATCAGAAAGCTCGCCGCCACCACCACGTACCACGACGCGATCGCCACCGGCTTGTTGCCGTACCTGTCGCCGAGCGTGCCCACCAGCCCGCTCACCACGGCCGCCAGCTCACCGGCCGCGAGCACGTTGCCCATCTCGGCTCGCGTCAGGCCCCAGTCCTCGCTCAGGTAGTTCACCAGGGGGTACATGATGCGCACCGCAGTGTACAGCAGGAGCTTCTGCAGCAGCGCCATGGTCACGAAGCGCGACGGCGCCGCCGCGCAGCACCGCCTCGGGGCCGCCATGATGCCCGCGTCTTGCGCTAGCACTGGCACTGGCACTGGCGCGCGCGCTACCTCGCACTCACAGTCAGGCCCGCCCGCGACTGCGCAAACATGGAAGGCCTCTCGGCGATTGCGGTTCTGCTGGCTGCTGCCGCGCTCTGCAGTGACAAGCACTGGCAGCTGCGCCGGTGACCAGGCTGAAGAGTCGCGGCGCGCCGCGGCCACTCTTCTCACGCCCTCGCTAACGCATTGACCATGCCGGGCCATTGCCGGCGACCGCGGCCGACCTGCGCACGCCGCGCGGGGCGGCCGCCGCGCAGAGCGATAAAGAAGGCCGGGCGGTGGCGAGCGTCCCGCAAGCGTCTCCGAGGCATGCCTCTGCGGTAGCAAGGCGCGTCCAAGCGCGCCCAAGCGCGTTGATTGCGTGGTTCTGCTCGCGGATCCGGTGTGCGCCAGGCAGTCGGCGCGGCACTCGGCTCTGTGTCTTCCGCCCTCTGCCAGTGCCAGAGCCTGCCGAGTCTCAACAGCCTGCCTGAGCTGCGCAGGCTGGCTGGCTCAGGCTCAGGCTGCTCCACCTTTCTTTCGCAGGCGGGTCGAGCCGAGACGAGGCGGGCCTCAAATCCGCCGTCTCGCACGCCCTGCCGCCCCGGCCATCACGCCAAAGCAGAGACCTCCAAGGCTCCAAAAGCATCGTTCCGGACACAGTGCGCTACCGGCGCGTTCTGAGGATGGTCCCAGCGCGTGCAGGGCAGTGCAGTGCAGCCAGGTGGTCGCGGCGCTCAGCTGCAAGAGCGCAACAGCAGGTCCAACTTGCCAGTGGGCTCAGCTGTCACCGTGACGGTGAGACTTGAGCATGGCGGCGCGAGTGCGCGTGACGTTTGTGAGGAACGAGGGCGGGGCGGAGTCCGGCTGCGTGGTGGTGCCCAAGGCGACCCTGGAGGCGCTGCGCAAGGCGGCTGCGCACAAGCTCAAGCTCGGCAAAAAGCAGGCCAAGCAGCTGCGGCTCTTCTTGCGGCGGGCACCGCAGGATCAGGCGCTGGAGGGCACAGAACTGCTGGAGGGCGACGACGACCAGGTCGCAAGACTAGTGCGAAGCGGATCGGTGCTGGCCGTCTCGCTGGGCGAGCCATACGTGCTCGCGTCCGGCACCAAGGGCGTGAATCCGAGCGCCCTGCAGGACGTGGAGCTGCCGCCCGTGCCGCTTCTGCAAAGCGTTGCGCCAGAGGCGGACGCGGAGACATCAAAAGGGCCCGGCGCGCGCGTCTACTGCGACCTGGACGGCGTGCTAGCGGACTTCGCGGAGGGCTTCAAGCGCCGCTTTGGCCTTGACGCTGATTCGCTGGGCAAAAATGGGCTCTGGACGAGGATACACGCGTGCGAGGACGGCTTCTTCGGGGACCTGCCGTGGATGCCGGGCGGAGAGGCATTTTGGCTGGAGCTTGTGACCCTGGCGCGACGTCGCGACGTGGAGGTGGCTGTCCTCACGGGCTGCCCCAGGGTCCACTTCGAGCGCTACGCCGCCCAGAAGCGCGCCTGGTGCCGGCGCCACCTCGGCGAGCACGTCAAGGTGCTCACCGTGCGCTCGCGGGACAAGTCGCGGTATAGCGGTCCCAAGGCCATTCTCATTGATGATAGGGCGGAGCTTGGACGCGCCTGGACAGCGCGACGAGGACGCTTCGTGCATCACGAGGAGCCGGAACGGTCGCTCGCAGAGGTGCGCGCCGCGCTGGAGCTTGACGCGATGGAGGATCCGCTCGTCGGCGCCGAGACGTGGCTGTACGAGGATGCAGACGCGGAGGCGGAGGCGGAGGCGGAGGATGCAGCCGGTGTTGGGCGGCGGCGCAAGCAAGACTTTGCCGAGCTCGGCGGCGATGTGCTCGCCCGCGTCCGCCAGGCGATTCGCGGCGAACCAGCGTTCCTCGAGACCGCGACGGAGCACTACATTGCGTTTGACTACCAGGCGGAGAGCGCCGCGGCGGGCCAGCAAATGCTGGAGGGCGAGCACGCCGCGGTGCGGCGCGAGTGCAGGGGGCTGCTGGTCTGCAAGCGCACCGGGGAGGTGCTGTCGCGGCGCTTCCACAAGTTCTTCAATCTCGACGAGAATTCCAGCGCCGTCTTCGCGCCGCAAGAATTCCCTGGCGGCAAGCTGTACGAGAAGATTGATGGCTCGCTGGTGTCCCCCGTGCCGGACTGCGCGAGCGCGCCGACCCGCATCGTGGCCTGGGCCGGGCGGCGGCTGCCGAACGAGGCGGCGGCGAGGTTCGCCGCGACGCAGCCGGCGTACGAGGCCTTCGCCCTGGATTGCGCGCGGCGGGGCGCGTCTCCTCTGTTTGAGTTCGTGGACTGGCGGGCGCCCGTGGGCGTCATCCCGTACGAGGAGGACGCGCTCGTGCTGCTGGCGGTGCGTTGCAACGTGAGCGGCGCGTACGAGCCGGAGGCGGAGCTCTTCGAGCGCGCTGCGGCGCTCGGCGTGCCGATGGCACGGTGCTGGGGGCGAGTGGCGCCGGGCGCGCTGGAGGACGCCGTGGCGGCGGTGCGGCGACGCGAGGGCGTCGAGGGCGCCGTGCTGGTGCTCGAGGACGGCCGGCGCTTCAAGATCAAAACCGCACAGTACCTGAGCGAGGCGCGCGCGATGCTGGGCCGCGGCGCGCCCGTCAAGCAGCAAACCTCGCGGCAGCGGCTGTGCGCCCTCGTGGCCGGCGGCGGCGGCGGCGAGGTGGACCTGCGTCACCTGGACGACGCGGTGGCGCTCGAAGTGAGCGCGTTGCCAACGCCCGAGGCGCGTGCCGAGGCGGCTGCCTTGGCGGACCAGACCCGGCGCGGCCTGGTCGCGGCGCACGAGGCGCTGCAGCGCTGGGCCCGGGCGTGCCACGCGGTGGACGGCCTGACGCCGGCCGAGATGGTCTTCGCGGCGACACGGCGCGCCGAGGCGGCAGGCTTCCCGCGCACGCTGGCGCAGGCATACCTGGAGGAGCCGAGCTCGGTCGCGGAGGGCGAGCTGCACGCCTTTCTGCGCAAGCTGGTTGCGGCGCGCCAATTCGCCCAGGTGCGCAGCCTGGTGGGCGTGGACCTGTGGGCGAGCGCCGCCGCGTCGCGCCCCTCGGCGGAGGACGTGCAGCAGGCCATTCGGTCGCAGCTCGCGCGGCGCGTCGCCTGCGTGGTGGTCGTCCTGCGCGGGCTGCCGGGCAGCGGCAAGAGCACACTGGCGCGGCGGCTGGCCGACGCCAAGTTCGCGGCGACCACAACGATCTGCTCCGCGGATGACTTCCGCACGCGGGCGACGCTGCAGACGCAGGCCGACGTGCAGGCTGCGCACGCGTCGTGCCGCGAGCGCTTCGCGGCGGCGCTGTGGCGCGCGGACCGCGCCGAGCCCCAGGTGGTGATTGTGGACAACACGAACGTGCGGCAGCGCGAGTACCTGTGGTACGAGAAGCAGCTGGCGCAACACGACGAGAAGGGCTCATTTATGGTGGTGGAGTTCGCGCCGGACCAGGGCCCGGCGCTGGACGCGCTGCAGGCGCGTTGCACGCACCCAGTGCCGCGCGCAGCGCTGGGGCGCATGGCGGCGCGGTGGGAGGCTGACGTGCGCGCGATCCAGGTGAACCTTGATGGGAAATAGTAATGTTACTACGTACGACTCTCTATAGCTATAGCGGCGGCGGTCCGGAGCCCTGCGCTTGCATGCGCGGGCGGCGGTCCGGAGCCCTGCGCTCGCAGGCGCGGGCAGCGGTCCGCATCCGTCCCTCTCTCTATCCTACTCTAACTAAGTAGCTGTATTACATGGCCATCATCTGCCTTCGGAGCGGGGAAGGCCCGGCCTCCACGGCATGACGCATCGAGCGGCGCTGGTGCGGGAGTGGGCCGCGCGTAAAGCACTCCGGCTCAACCATGTCCACGTCCTGCTCGCGCGCCAGCTCGCGCACGCGCTTGGGTTTGAGACCCTGCACCGCGCGAAGGAGCCGCCGGCCGCGCCACTGCGCCGGCGCCGACTCTGCACTTGGCTGCTGCTGCTGCTGCTGCATGGGCTGCTGCGCTTGCTGTGGCCCACACAGCTGCTGCTGCTGCTGCTGCTGCTGCTGCTGCTGCTGCTGCTGTACACCTCCCTGCAGCAGCGCCCGACGCTCGTAGTTGTTGTGGAGGAGGTGATGCGCGAAGTGCGCATGTGCCTGGTGGTGCATGGCGCGGAAATGCTCCGGCGGTGGTTGGGCGGCTGCACAGGCCTGGTGGCGCGGCTGCTGCGCGAAGAGGGCCTGCAGCGCGCGCGGCGCGCGCGGCACGGCCATGGCCGGGCGGCCGTGCGCCACCCTGTCGAGCACGCGGCGCGCCTCGTCAGCCATGCGCGAGCGCTTGAGCTCGTGCGCCAGCCACGGCATGCGGTGCGCTGCGAGCACCTCGTCGAAGTGCCCCGGCCGCGCGCGCTTCATGGCCGCGGGCCGCGCCACCTGCACCTCGCCCAGCATCATCGCTGCCGGCGGTCGGCCGGCCGTCCGGCCGTCCGTCTCGCGCCCGCGCGCTGCCCGCCTGCGTGCGCGGGCGCCTGGGCCTCGCCCGCGGGCGCGGGAGGATGGGATGGGCGGATGGCCTCCTGGTTTCCGCTCTGCCGCCGTGAGTCTCCACGAGCCCAGGCCGTCGCGTGCACCCGCACGCGCTCGCACGCTCGCGAGGAAGGCGCGGCCGGTCTGCCGCGCCAGGCGCGGGCGCTGCGCGCGCGGCGGGCCGCGCCGGGCGGCCGCGCGGCGGCGAGCGGACGGGATTGGCGCCTGGCGGCGGCGGCCCCGGTCGCGGCGCGGCTTGGTCCCTCGGAGAGCCCCAGCGCGCAAACCGCCCGCCCCCGTGCGCGCCGCGCGGACACTCGCGCGCGCACTGCGCGGTGTGCGCGGGGACGGCGGGGACGGCTCGCGAGCGTCGCCGGTGCCAGCGTTCCAGCGCGCAGGAGCGGAGCGGAGCGCGGCGCGGCGCGGCGAGCGCGGCGAGCGCGGCAAGGAAGGGCGTGGCGAGGCGCGCGGCAAGGCCCAGAAGCGCGTGCTGGAGGCAGGCAGGCAGGCAGGCAGGCAGGCAAGGGCTCGAGGCTTGCCTTAGCGTGCTCGCTCGCTCGCTCGCGCGCGGGTACCATGTCGCGGCGCAAGGAGACGCAAATGGGCACGCTCAACCGGTGGATGGCGTACCAGCAGCAGGTGCGGCTGGGCCAGGACCAGAAGAGCAGGCCCCAGGTGCCGGCGACGTGCAAGAACCTGCAGGACGCGACGCGCTTCCGGCGCGATGTGATGCGGGAGATCACGCAGCGCATGACGCAGATCCAGATGGCCTCGCTTGGCGAGCAGCGGCTGCGCGAGCTCAACGACGAGATCAACAGGAAGATGCGCGAGCGCTTCGCGTGGGAGCAGCAAATTCTCAAGTTGGGCGGGCCCGACATGCGCAACCACAACACCTCTGGCAAGACGTACAAGTACTACGGCGCGGCGCGCGAGATCCCGCAGGTGCGCGAGCTGCTGGCCAAGCCAGCGCCCAAGACCGCCGATGCCGCCAGCAAGAAGCGCAAGCGTGAGGACATCCTCAAGGGCATCACGCCCACCTACTACCACTCCATCGTCGACTTCCGCGATGACCCGCTTGGCCTGCTGGATGCCGAGGCGCGCGAGGAGTATGACCTTCGCAACGACCGCCTCCTGGAGCCCGTCACGCCGGACTCCATGCCCGTCGCGGCCGGCGACGTCAGCGTCTTCGAGCAGCTTCTGCTCAACACCGCTCACTACTCGTCTGTGTCCTTCCTGAGCGTTGAGCAGCGCAAGGAGCTTGACACCTCCAAGGCCATGGAGAAGGTCATTCTCGAGCGCCGCAAGAAGGCGCTCGCGGACAAGTACATGCTCGGGTGACGGACCACCGATCGGGCGCGCCAGTAGTGCTGCGCGTTGCGCATGGACAGAGACAGAGAGCGACCGCCGCCTTGACGCCGCGCTCCTCTTTTCCCCTTCCTCTCTATGTAGTTACCTTGCTTTGTCGCTGATTAACGTGAGGATCCGCCCCTCGATCATCTTTCTTTCATGCATGACAATGCCGCGCGCACGATTTCCGTTGCCTTTGCCTTTGACTTGAACTTCGAAATAGTTACGCGCTCGGTCTCGCTGTGCCATCGCTCCGTGTCGGGCGCCGGGCTCAAGCCGGCCCGAGCAAGCCCGAGACCGAGGCCGAGTCCACGCTGCGGAGACACAAAAGGTCGCACAGACGGCGCGTCGCGGCCAACGAACGAGGCAGGCTCACTCACTCGCTGTCAGTCTGTTCCGGCCACGAGCGAGGCGCTCGGCCTCAAGGTGCTCGCTCTGCTGCAGAGCTAGTACCACCACGACCACACGGCAGGCAAGGTGGCGGGTGGGCGCAAGGGCCAGAGGCAGAGGAGCAGGATGGCGGCGGGCCCACGCAAGCTGCTGGACGCGTACAAGAACTTCGTGCTGGACTGCGATGGCGTGCTGTGGCACGCGGCGACAGCCATCGATGGCAGCATCCAGGCCGTGCGGCGCATGAAGGAGGCCGGCAAGCGCGTGGTGTTCGTGACGAACAACTCGACCAAGTCGCGCCAGGAGTACCTGAGCAAGTTCGAGGCCATGGGCTTTCCGGACGTCAAGGCGGAGGACATCAACACGTCCGGGTCGGCGGCCGCCGAGCTGTGCCGCAAGGCGGGCTACAGCAAGGTCTTCGCCATCGGCGAGCCGGGCTTGCTGGAGGAGTTCCGCGCTGTCGGTCTGGAGACGATCACTGACGACAGCGCCGAACCCATGACGGAGCGCGCTTTTGAGGAATTCGACCCGGACGCCGGCGTCGGTGCCGTCGTGGTGGGTTGGGACCGCCACTTCAACTACCGCAAGCTCTGCCTGGCCTCGGTGTACCTGCAGATGGGCGCCAAGTTCGTGGCCACGGGCCTGGACCCGAGCGACCGCGTCGGCGGCCGCGCCATGCCGGGCAACGGCTGCCAGGTCTCCGCCATCCAGTACAGCGTTGACGATCCGCGCGGCGAGAAGACCACGGTGGCCGGCAAGCCCAACCCGGAGCTCATGGCCAACATCCTCGAAAAGTACGGTTTTGACGGTGGCGAGACGCTCATGGTGGGTGACCGTCTCGACACGGATATTAAGTTCGCCGAGGGCAAGGCCGACAGCCTGCTCGTGCTCAGCGGCTGCACGCCGCTCGATGAGTACGAGTCGCGCACCGACATCAAGCCCACCTTTGTTGCCGCGAACCTAGCCGCCGCCCTTGACAAGGAGCTGCCCTAGCTTGACGAAGTTAGCTCTAGGCTAGAGCCCAAGCTAGCTAGCTCGCTCGCTCGCTCGCTAGCTCCAGAGAGGCAGCTTCTTCTTCTCCCACGAGCTCTCTCCTCTAGCGAGCGAGCTAGTAGCTAGCCGACAGTAGTAGTCCAACAGTACAGTATCTCAAGAACAGATCCATCCTTCAGTTCAATGTAAAGTCCTCGTGACGGAGGAAGGCATCATGACCCGCCAGGGCGTCCGGCTCCCGGTCCGCAAGCGTCGCATCAAAGCCGTAGGCACGCTGCAGAAAGCCGCCCTCCACAATGGCCGCATCCAGGTCGGCGCAGAGCGCTTTGGAGAGCTTCAACAGCGCCTGCAGGTAGTCCTTGTCGATCGCCTGCAAGTCGCCGGCCGCCACGGTATCGCTCAGCGCCTGGAAGGCAGCCCGCATACCGGAGAGCCGCGTCGCGGCCTTGAGGACGCGCACGATGGCTGCGGTGCGCTCCGCGGACAGTAGCCCGTGCGTGTGCGAGGCGCGATGGCAGTCAGCGTCAATGTTGGGCCAATACCGCGATGTGTATATGGCATCCTGCTCCGCATGGTACCAGGGTTCCTGCCGGTAGATGGAGCTGTTCACAGCGTTGTGCAGCTTCCACAAGAAGAGTCGAAGTGCTTCAGGGGAGTCCACTGTGGCCAGCTTGTCCTCGAGCGAGACACGGCCCTCCAGGTTCTCGAGTGGGTCTGTCCACCCAAGCAGGACGTACTCGATAGGGTACAAGTCGCGCTCGCGGCCCAGTACCACGTACTTGTTGAGGTGGAAGCGACAGTAGGGGCACGGGTACATGGTGGCGAAGAGGCGCATGTAGACCTTGAAGGCGTCTACCACGGCCATGTCTTGCCGCGCGCAGGCGATCTCCGCAACCGTATGCTTGAGCTTCCACACCGCGTTACCGATAAAGTATGGGAAGGTGAGCCGCATATCAGCGTTGCGTACGTAGGCGCGCTTCAGAACAATGTCCAGAAAGGCCACGTACTGGGAGAGGTCGCCCGTCTCGCGGTGGTCCGCGCCAGACTCCGCCGACCGCTCGCGACGCTTTTGAAACCCGTTCAGATAGTGCCGTGTCAGACGCCACGCGCGCCGCACGCGCATGCGCTCGCTAGGCTCGAGCTCTGGCCATGCCTCGATCACGTCGCCGGCGAACTCGCCCATCTCGGCGCGTCGCTGCTCGAGCCATGCGCCATCCTCTTCCTCGCTCAAGTCTGGCCCGCGGCTTGTGCACGCCGTCAACAGGCGCGGCATGAAGTCCTCATACCACCAGCGAACCTGGATCATGGCACCGTTCACTCGCTCGTCGTGGCTCTCGAGGATGATGTGGTTCCACTTGTCGAGGTACTCCTCGGGTGCAAGGTTCGACGGGTGCGCAGGGCCCACAAATCCCTCGCTGTAGCCGGCCTCGGCGCGCGCCAGCTTGGCGCGCTCGTCGTGGGCGCGCTGCAGCGCCTCCTGCTGCGCCTCCTGCTGCCCGCGCGCCTCCATGATGGCGGCCGCTTGCGCCAGGTCGCGCAGCTTTGCGTCGCGATGTTCCGCCAGCAGCGCCGCGCCCACGTGCACCTTGAAGTCCAACTTGGCCTCCTCATGCGCGGCCGCCTCGCGCGACATGCGCTCGTGCTCCTCGCGCTGGCGGTCATCGAGCGCTGATTCGTCAAAGCTCTCGATGCGATGCCGCAGTGCGGCGTCCTCGTCGTGCACGGCGGCGCGCAGCTCGATCCACGCGCCCTCCTTCATCGCCACGATGCCCAACGTCTGCACGAGGTCCACGACCGCGTCCACGAAGGCGACAAAGTTGCTCCACGTGTACGGCAGCTCGCGCGCCGTCTGGTGCGTGTGATAGTTGGCCGAGAACTGCCCACGGTGAACGCGGTACGCCGCGCCCTGCAACAGCCTAAACAGTCCGGTCTCCACCTCCAGCAAGCTCGTCCCGTCCAGGTCGCCGCCCAGGCGCTCCACGGCGCGGACAAGCTCCGCGCGGCCCGCCGCGTCCAACGCCCGGAAGGCCTCCTCCAGCGCACCGCCGTCGGCCTGCGCCGTCGAGGAGGCGCCGCTGCCCATCTTTTCACGCGTGCAGTACGTACGCTCGCTCGCTCCACCTTCCTGGCTGGTTTGCTGGGGCTTACTTACTACTACTCTGTCTGCGAGTTCTCCACGTCCGCGTTGTCGTTCATGCGTCACAGAGACAGTCCCACGATGACCGTTGTGATCTTCAAGAACTGACGCCGACCTGACGCGGGCGCCGCGTCAGAGCGTTCTCTCGCGAAAGCTGCATGGGAAGCGAGTTCTCGGAAACGAGCTGAGCGGGGCGGTCTCGGCAAAAGCCCGGGGCTCGCGCGCTATCGCCGGGGATCGCCACGCGCCGCGGTCGCCAGGCTCAGGCATCATGACGATCATCGCCACTGCAATTTTGCAAGACGCAAAGTCGTTGGGAGGCGTTATGCGAAACGAGGAGGTTTCAGGACGCCGCCGGGCGAGACTGCCCAGCCAGTCGAGCTGCGGAGCTCGAGTCGTGGAGCCCGAGGAAAGGCAACCCAGACTCCCAGAGTCGCCGCGAGCGAGTCCTCGCGGGCGTGCGACGGAGGCGTCACTCGCACCCTTGCACCAGTCGCCCGCCGAGGCCAGAGACCAGACCATGTCGTTTGGGTACGAGGGCTTCGTGCTGCCTGTGCGCGGCGCCGACCGCGCCGTGGGGCGCGTGGACGCGTCCAAGACGACGGCGGAGGCCTTCTTCGAGGACTTCGTGCAGAGAAGGAGGCCTGCAGTGGTGCGCGGGCTGCCGGATGACCTGGAGGGTCTGCGTTCGTGGACGAACGAGGCCATGCGCGAGGCGGCCGGGTCGGCGCAGGTGGCCGTGGAGACCAAGGGCGGCACCGCCGGCGCCAAGAGCTTTGGGCAGGGCGTCAAGACGCGTATGCAGCTGCGCGAGTTTCTGGACCGTGTTGACGGCGGCGACGAGAACCTCTACCTGACGACGCAGGAGCTCCCGCGGACGGCGCTCGGCCAGGAGGAGCTCATGGCCGCGCCGCTCACGCAGTTCCGCGCGGCGCGGCCCTCGGCCCTCCCTCTGCGGCCGGCGCTTATGGGCAACCTGCTGCTGTCCACCATGAACATGTGGATGGGCCACTCGCGCGAGGGCACCTCGACCGGCCTGCACCACGACTATCACGACAATCTCTACGTGCTGCTCCGCGGCCGCAAGCGCTTCCGTCTCTACAGCCCGGCAGACGCCTCGCTCATGTACACGCGCGGTGAGATCGAGCGCGTGCACCCGAACGGGCGCATTAACTACCGTGGGTTTGCCACGCGCGCAGACGGGTCCGACGAGGCCATGGAGCGCCGTCTCGCACTCAATCTCGCCAAGGTCGAGGCTGAGCGCGAGCTGGCCGAGGCCGAGGCCGCGCTGGAGCGCGGGGAGGACGGTGCGCAGAAGCGCGTGGACCGCGCCGAGGAGGCGCTGGATGCCGCCATGGACGCCCTCATCCCGGGCGCCGATGGCGGCAGCGGCGCCGGCCTGCTGGATGCCCCCCGCGACGCCAAGGTGCACGATGACGATGACGACGATGACGACGATGACGATGACGATGGTGACGTGGATTGGGCCAATCTTCGCGACGACTACGAGGATAGCGATGGGGCTGACGATGACGACGATGACGACGATAATGCTGACGCTAAAGACGGCAGTCGTCCGGCTGCCAAGGGCGCCAAGGCGCCGCCCGCTAAACGACAGCGGCGCGACGACAAGGATGAAGAAGACATGACTGGTGCTGCGGAAAAAGACGCGTCCAAGGACCCTACGCAGACTCCGCTCAATTTTTCTCTCGTTGACGACCGCGAAAAGCCCGATCGCGAGCGGTTCCCGCTGTTTCTGCGAGCAACCCCAGTGGTGGTAGAGGTGGAGGCGGGCGAGATGCTCTTTCTTCCGTGCGGCTGGTTCCATGAGGTTACCTCTCTCTCCACCCCCGAACAGACCTCCAAGGCTGGCGCGGGCCATCTTGCCATCAACTACTGGTTCCACCCGCCCACCGAGGCCACCTTTGCCGCGCCTTACAAGCAGGGCCATTGGCTTGCCGACTGGCGCGCCAGGCCTGAGTCCCGCGAGTAGCGAGTCCTGCGAGTCCTGCAAACAACGAGTCCCGCAAGCAGCGAGCTCTCTGGACTGGCTACCTATTTTCTGTGTTGTGAAGAAGATGATGATGCTGTGCGTTTTCCAATCTTGTTTGTGAGATGATGCTGCTCGATGCAGCCCTTGCATGTTCGTCTCCAAGACGTTGGCGACAGGGCCGAGCAATCTCAAGTCGCGAAGCTGGCAATCTCAAGTCGCGAAAGCTGGCGGCCTCCGGGGCTGGTATCGCCCATCGTCAACCCTCAACTCACGCGGCGAAGCTTCGATCCGAACAGAGGGCGCGAGGCGCGAGCAGTCTCGAGCAGCCACCGGACCACAAACGACCTCCTTGGTAGCGTGCTCCAGCGAGGGTTCCAGAGTCCGAATCCATTTCAGGACTGTCAGTATCAGCTATGGTCAGCCTTCCGACTTCGGTCAGCCTGCCGAACCCAGCCAGTGGCTCCAGGGTTGCAGGCCCGTCCCACCCTCACGATTGATGTGAAGCGGCGAAGCGCATCCAGGTCGCAAAGCTCAAGCTGCACCGCCGAGCAGTCAGGCTGCACGCTCGACTGACTTTCATGTGTCAGCCCACGAACAGGAGGTGCGGCGTATCTGGGCTGGGAGGCGCTTGCACTCTGCTTCGGATTCAAATTGGGCACTGGCGAGCGGCGGCCAGCGTTGCGTCAAGATCAAACTTGCATTGATATTAGCTCGAGGCTAGCTAGAGCTTCTTGTGCGCGCTTCAAGGTGCTTGCGATGCCATCACGTTGAGCTCGTTGAGTTCATTCATCTCGCACGTCTTGAGGACGACCGTGGCGTACACTTCCGCAAAGTTCTCGATGGCAACTTTTGGTCAGCCGCAACTGCACCATGATGTGCCACTGCAGTGCCGCGGCGGCGCCGCCAGGGTCTACGACCTGGCTGTGCATTTGCAAGATGTTGACATGGACGGCATGAAGAAACATAAGACTTTCTCCACGCAGCCTCGCGCTCGCGATGCCTTGCGCTCGCAGTGACTTGCGCTCGCAGTGACTTGCGCTCGCAGTAACTTGCGCTCGCAGCGACTTGCGCTCGCAATGGCCTTGCGCTCGCAATACCTTGCACACGCAATGCTTGGACGTGCCTCGCTCCGAGTCATGCCTTGCTTCCGAGTCATGCCTTGCCGTGCCTCCGAATCATGATGCCTTGCTCATGCCACGTGCTGCTTACGCCTAGCTCAAGCTCGTCATCCACCGCCGCCGTTGAGATTGAGATGCTTTCTCTGAGCAGTTGTCCTTCGAGCTCGTGGCGGCTCGACGGCGGGCGACGGCGGTGCCGGGGGCGGCGGCCGGCAGCGTGCGCCGCCACTGGCAGTGGCAGCGACCGTGCCGGCAGGTGCGCGCCACCTCGTGCGCGCCACCACGACCATGAAGCTGGCCGTGGCGGCGGTGGTCGTGGCGACCTTGACCATGGCGACGACGGTGGCGAGGGCGCAGGGCAAGCTGCCGACGCCGGAGAAAGGCCACTGGCACGACCCAAACATCGTGCACGACGGGTCGGCGTGGGTTCGCGTGCCGGCGGAGTCGTGGGGCTCGCCTCACGCGCCGTACGACGAGCGTTGGAAGTCGAACGAGACGACCATCATCGTGCTGGTCGCTGCGTTGCGCGAGACGCGGCTGGCCGCGACGCTGCAGAGCGCCTTCGACAACGCGGACGTGCCAGAGCGCGTCCGCTTCGGCGTGGTGCAGCAGAACGCGCCAGGTGATGTGGACGGGCTTGCAGCGCTGTGCGAGGCGCGGGGGCGCCCGCTGGTGCAGACCGGGCCGGACAGCTTCGAGAACCCGAACGAGTGCGCAGAATTCGGGCGCGTGCGCATGCTGCGCATGGCGGCCAGTGACGCAGCCGGCCCAGTGTACGCGCGCGGCATGCAGCCGCAGCTGGTGCACGAGGAGGACTTTTGCATGCAGATTGACGCGCACACGGTCTTCAAGCAGGGCTGGGACCGCCTTCTTCTGCGCGAGTGGGCCGCCACGGATAACGAGTTCGCCGTCCTGTCCACGTACCCGACCAACTTCAAGGACCTGGACCGCAACAGCAACAACCACTGGGAGATGCCGCACATTTGCGGCGTCCAGATCCGCGAAGGCGGCTTTATTAGCAACAAGCAGGCCGGTGCGGCCGCTAACCTGAAGCGCCCGCTGCTGGCGCCCGTCTGGGCCGCCGGCCTCAGCTTCAGCCGCTGCCACGCCGAGCGCTGGGTGCCCAATGACAAGCACCTGCGCCACGTGTTTTCCGGCGAGGAGTTCCACCGCGGCGCGCGCCTCTGGACGCACGGCTACGACTTTTACAGCATCACCCGCCCCATCATCGGCGTCTACTACGGCAACGACAAGGGCGGTCGCGGTGGCTGGCGCTCCGACAGCGCCGAGCACCGCGCCTCCATTGCGCGCCTCATGACTGCGCTCGAGTTCAAGGACAGCGACCAGAGCCCCGCAGCGCGTGAGCGGCTCGGCCAGTTCACGCTCGGCACGCGCCGCACGCTCGACCAGTATATTGCCTTCTCAGGTGTCGACGTGCGCAACGCACGGGCCGAGCCGCGCTGCCTCGTCGAGTATGTCCCCTGGGACGACGGCGGCCTCCGCGAGCGCATCGAACAAGAGGAGGCGGCGCTACGCGCCACGTTTCGCGGGCCTATTGCCGCCGCCGCCGCCGCCGCCGCTGCCTCGCTCGCTCCGCAGCGTGGCGGCGTCCGTGGTGCCGCATCCCGTTCTCGTGCGTTTCAGCTGCCCTCGCTCGACCTTGAGCTCGACTTTGGCGGCGCTGCATCCTCTTCCTCCACCGCCTCGGCGCGCACGCGCTGGCCCTCGCTCGTCCTCCTCGTCGGCCTACTCGGCCTCTTCTTCATCGGCTTGCGCGCCCTCTTTGAACTGCGCCGGCGAGGCTTCAAGGGCCGCCGCGCCCAATGAAATGACGATCTGGTCCGAGTCTTCTTCATGTACTCTGCACACTCGCGCGGAAAAGGGGGGGAGCAGAGACCCCCTTGTCTGATTGGTAAGCAGAATCGGACGACATCTCTGCATCCTGCGCAAGGCGAGCGGGCCCTTTTCTCTTTCTTCCCGGAAAAAAATAAAATGCAAAATCACTCATGAGGTGCTGATGAGCGACGGACACGGAGGACCATCGGTCCTCCCGCACGGAAGCTTATTCGCCTCCGCGTGGGTTGGATCGTTTGCCAGCAACTCGTGTTTGCTCGCACCATTCTCTTTGCTCCACTCACTCATGCACTCACTCACGCTGGCCTGTTCACCATAACAGGCATCATCAAGAAGGGCGCCGCCCGTCCAAAGAAAGCAGCTCCCGCAGGCCGTCGCAGCTGCGCTCAGCAGGCGTACTTCTCCGTGTATTTCTTGGCCTCTGCGGCAAAAGCCTCCGGGTCCTCCTGCAGCTGCTGCGCGATCTCGGTCTCTAGCGGGCTGTCGGCCGACGGCTGCGAGAGCAGCTGCTGCAGGATGGTGAGCACCCACTTGACGTTGTGCGAAGGCTTCCAGGCCTCCTTGATGATGTCCGCGCAGATCTCGCCCGTGTCCTTCTTGATGGACGGGTGGTACACCTTGGTCGTGAAGATCACCGACGGCGGGCTGAACGGGTACTCGGGGCCAAAGGTCAGCTTCAGGTTGAAGAGCCCGCCCTCGTACGGCGATCCCTCCGGGCCGGCGATGGACGCCTCCCACTCGAACAGGTTGCCCTCGAGCGGCTCGGCGCTCGCCCACTCCAGGTCCTCGCTCGCCAGCATCTCCGCCTCCTTGGTCAGCCGCTTCGCCATTTTGCTGCCGCCGCGCGCGCGCCCGCTTCCCGCTGCCTGCAGCCGCCGCCGCCCGCCGCTCGCCGCCGCCGCCGCCGCCGCCGCCGCCGCCGCCGCGCGCGCTCGATCGACCGCGGAGGAGATCGTTCTGGCGAGGGCGGAGAGGAGCGAGAGGCGCGAGAAGGGCGAGGAAGCGGAAGGCGCGCAACTTGAAGGCCACTTTGGCCGGCCAGGCGCCACAAGGGCCGCCGCGCCGCCGCAAGGGCGCAATCCGCCTTTGCGCGCCGGCCGCAAGGGCGCAATCCGCCTTTGCGCGCTTGCCCGCGCCCTTGCGCCGCTTTGCGCGCACACGGCTCGGGTCCGAGTCGAGGTCGGCGACATGAAGCGCGAAGCCGAGACGGTCGAGACCCTGTGACACGGTGGTGGCGACTCGGAGCAGCCCCGGCCTGACCGTGAGGTGAGAGGAGAGCAGCATGGCGAGCGAAGAGGGCGAGAAGAGGGCTGAGCGGGTTGGAGCTCGAATGAGAGCCTTGGAGCCGTACGAAGCGCAAAGGCCTGGGCGAGGGGCGAGTGCCTTTGGCAAGGTGGCAAGTCGCGTCGGTTCCGAGCGAAAGTCAAGACGCTTGTTCTTCGGGGAACATGGGCCTCTCTCCCTTGCTTTCGCGCGTCTCGATCACTAACATCACATGGCTTGGTAACAACACGTGGTTCGGACCAGTACGCGCACCAGGGGTACCTGGTAGGGTACCAAGGCAACCCCCACCCCACCACATACATACATACAATTCATCATTCGGGGGGTGCGGGGAAGCACGCCAAGAGCTGCGCCTTCTCGGCCTGATGCTGAGCAGGGTCGGTGCAGGGGCATGCACGCGCGAGGTCGATGGCAAGGACACTGCCGGCGTCCATGTCGTAGACGAAGTTGCGCAAGGCGACATCTCCGTGCAGATAACCCATGTCATGAAGCGCACCAAGGGAAGCAACAGCGCCGTTGCGAACACGGTCGGTTGCAAGCTGCGCCTCGTCGAGGCTCGCAAGAGAGACACCTCCGTCCGTGGCGAGGACGACAGCATGAATGCCAGCCCGACCTCCGTAGAGAAGGTGAGGGATGGCGATCCCCTGCAGGGCCGCGAGGCGACGATAGACGCTGGCCTCGTACTCGATGTTTTGCTGCCGTACCAGAGAGGCGACAGGATCCGTAGAGGCAACGGCCTCCTTGAAGATGACCCAATACGAGGGGGCGAACGAATCGGGCAACGTCGAAGACTCCGTGTGTGAAGAGCCACGGGATTGGCGACTGGACATGCGACGCAGCATAGAGGTCGCACCGGACTTGGGCGTCGACGAAGTTGACCGCGTTGCGTCATCCGAAGCCGTTGCCGACTCGCGCACACGGTAAGCGTCGTCAACAACCTGAATGCGACGGACGACATGGTGGTCTGATGAATGCAGTACCGTGGAAGTCTCTTCCCACGGAAGCGGGATGATGGCAGCGAGCATCCTTGCCGTGACAGAGTCTGAACCAGACGCACGCCCGGACCCGCGAGAACGCGACGTCATCAAATCACGAAGCGCATCCAGAAACTGCCCTCGCGCCGTGCTGAGCTGCACAATCCAATCGCCCCCCTGGCTGAGATCATGGTTGAAGGATTGCGCCCAGTGATCGAGAATGTGACTGAACAGGGCGCTTCCGCGAGATGGATACTGTGGGTCGGGCAGGTCGACGTACCCGCCGCGGAGGGCATCCATGACATGTATCATGTAGGCCATGCGGGCCGAGGCCGTCTCGGCAGCTTCCTCCTGCACACGCTGCCTTGCTTCTCGTGAACGGGCACGCCTTAGTGCTTCCTCATCAGGGATACCAGACCCATGGACACGGGCCTCGTAGGGCTTGGACACGCAAAGGCGCGAGTGAGCGTCGTCCCGCTTGCAAAACCAGGTCATCTCAGTTGTGCAGATGATGCCGTACTTGGTCCCCATGAGAATCATGGAGGCGTACACCTGCGCGAGGAATGCCTGCGACTTGTCCAGCGCTGCCCCGGGCTGGGGAGGATTTTGGTTGTAGGTTGTCACATATGAGTCCGTGGTGGTGAGACCGAGCTGATCGGACGGAAAGTCTGCCCCGCACTTCTGCTCATGAACGAGAAAGGCCACCAGCTCAGGCACGCTGGCGTCTTCAGTCTTAATCAAAATAAACCAGGCGACATCAGGGCGCGTGTGTACCCCCGTGAGTGGCTCGACGTGGCAACAGACCTCCAGCCCGGACGCAGCGCAAATGGATTTCGCGACGGGACTGAGCAGGTTGCGTTGGATGCTGAAAAGTTGCGTACGTTCGCGCTCGGCGGTGTTTAATGCGCCCACATCAAGTGGATGGGCCACCGTACGCAGTCGCCGCAAACGCCTGGGAAAGCTCGTGTCTACGTTCAGGCTGTGGACTTGAATTTCCATCGGTGGGATGGACCACTTGCGGACATATCCTTGCCGGTCCTGAGCGTGACTCGCGGTCGTGTCCTGCGACTGCTGCGACTGCTGCGACTGCTGCGACTGCTGCGAGGCACTGAGGGCTTGGTGCCCACGGGCGGAACTCGCAGACGTACCTAGCGACAAGGCACGCTGCAAACGCCGGACATTGACGGTGCTCACGGGAGCCATCCTGCTGTAGTCCAAACAGATAGGTCGGCTAAAAGCATCCAACGCATCGACCACAGGAGGATTCATGCGTTCGATAATCACATCCTTGACGCCATCCTGCAAATCCGGCTTGTCCCGTAAACTGAACATCTGCCTCCTCAAGAGCCTAAAATCAGCGTCGCTCATATCGATGACATGCCGCGGAGTAAGGTCGGGCAGATGAAACTCGCGTTGCACGTAGCGGACCCTCACGGACGAGGCAGAAGAAGAGGGCCCCGACGAGCTAGAGGAACGCTGGCGCGTCGCCGGGACGGGCGCAGCAGAAGCGCGCGCAGTGGCCCGGCGCCGCCGATCACCACCACCACCACCACCATCACCACCACCACCACCGCCCTTCCCCCCCTTGTGGTGGCCATGCCGTGGCATTGTGCCGTGGCGGCGTGCTTTGTTGCAGTTATGAACTTGACGGCCCGTGCCGCTGGCCACGTGGCGATACACGGGTAACAGACAGACCAGACGGCGTCGCCGACGCCGGCGTTGAGATGTGAAATAGACCATTTGTCGAGGACGCGCGCCCCAGCAAGCTAACTTCGTAAAAAGGTGCGCTGAACCCGATATCACCGGATGCAGTGTCGTAGTGGCACGGCACAGATCTGTGCCGTAAGAAAAGAGAGGGATACACACTGGAATTCGTCTTCATTTATTTGGTAAAGGTCTTCGCCTGGCGAAGTCTTGAACCTCAATCAGACAACGCGAACCTCCAGAGCGCTGCCGGTGGCGAGCAGACGGTCGCGGAGAACATTGCCAATACCAGTGGCAGGGGTAAAGATGCCGCCAGTCTGGCCACCAGGGAGGTGCTCGCGAGAGAGGGCGAGCGAGAGAGCCGACTCGACGAGCATGCGGCCGGTGTCGCGGTAGCCCGGGTCCTTGGCAAAGTAAAAGCGGCCGCGCGTGCGCGTGCCCTTGGTGCCGAGGCCATGACCGTCAACGACGAGATAGCCATCCTCCTGCATCTTAACGGACGGACCCTCACCCGGCTTGGGCAGCCAGCCCACGGAGAGGGCCAGGTTGCGCAGGAGCGAGTTGGTCAAGATCATACCGCCGAGCGAGCTGTCGATGACCCAGGACACGGCGGCAGCCAAGCTGG
The DNA here is from genome assembly GCA_013306675.1 of Thraustochytrium sp. TN22. Classification (NCBI taxonomy): domain Eukaryota; class Bigyra; order Thraustochytrida; family Thraustochytriidae; genus Thraustochytrium; species Thraustochytrium sp. TN22. Next base: position 93,630 of record JABLUY010000034.1, on the reverse strand, counting down.
GCAGATACTGCTGCTCCTTGTAGCGCAGGCGGTCGCCGTAGCCGTTGAGCACATTGGAGCGGCGCACGCAGTCGGAGTTGATGGCGGACATGACAAAGAAGGAGTAGTAGCTGCGGTTGAGCTTGCTGTAGCCGACGAACTTGAAGTCCTTGATGGTCTTCTGCGGGGCGCGGCCCTCGCGGCCCGGCGCCAGGTCGAGCGGGTCGAAGCCGAGGGTCGACCGGCGCGGCGGCGGGCCGGAGAAGGAGTTGATCATGGTGGCGACCGTGCCGCCGCTCATGGCGCCGAGCAGGTCGTTGTAGAGCTCGACCGAGGCGAGGTCCTCGTCCGGGTCGGCGCTGCGCGTCTGCTCCGCAAGCTGCAGCGTCAGCAGGTCCCACGGCACGCAGTCGTGGCCGCAAAAGTTGACGATGCGGGCCCCAGTCTCCTCGGCCGCGGCGCCCAGCTTGTCGATGAGGGTGCGCACCCAGGCCACCTCGCCGGTGATGTCGCAGTAGTCTGTGCCGTAGGCGATGCAGGCGCGCACGAGCGGCGTGCCGTAGTTGGCAAAGGGGCCCACCGTCGTGGCCACCACGCGCGTGCTGTCCACCATGCGGTCCACCGTCTCGGGCTGGCTCGTGTCGGCCAGAATCAGGTCCAGGTCCGCCAGCCCAGGGTCCATGCGCGCCAACCGCTCGCGCACGCGCTCCAGCGCCTGCTGCTTGCGCCCGGCAATGGCCCAGCTCACGCCGCCCTTGGACCCGTACCGCTTCGCCATGTAGTCCGCGGCCAGGCCGCCCGTGAACCCTGTCACGCCAAAGAGCACCACGTCGTACTTGCGCGCCTCGCGCGCCGAACGGTCCGCGGCGGGCTCCACGGTCTCCACCTCGGCTGGCCCATCGTCCACGCGCCGCGGCGCCGACCCGCACAGCTTCTTCACCAGCGCCGAGACCGCCAACACGGGCACCAGCAGCGCGATCATCGGCAGCTTCACCAGCAGCGCCACCAACAGCTTCACCACCACCGCCCCGCCGTCATACTGCCCGTGCTTGCCGTCGCGCGCCTTGAAGTCCGTGAACTTCTGCGCCTGGTTGGGCTGTGCCTCGCCGTCCTTGAGCGTGCTCATCGTCGCCGCGCCGCCCGCCGTGCCGCTGCCGCGCGCAGCCGCAGCCGCCTCCGCCACCGCTGCCGCCTCGCCGCGTCCCGAGTCTGCCGCGCCGCGCCGCCGCATGCTGGCCAGATCCAGGACTCGCCTCGCCGCGGCCGGAATGGAATGGAATGTATCAAGAACTGCACACTGCGATCGTACACGCTCGCCACGCCTCCTCCTCGCTCCTCCTCCAAGAGTCCGAAGCCCAGCCTTCTGCCCCGTGTTCCCTCGGCGCCACGGTCAAATTCCGCCGCCCTGCCGTGCCTACGCCTGCACCAACAAAGGCGACTTGCACTCTGATCACCCGCGGCGCGATCAAGGCGAGTCTCTGGCAGACTTACTGTTTCTGTTGCCGGCCTGCCAGCCACCACTGACCCGAGTCAGCCAGCTCCTCGAGCTTTTTGCCAACCGACTAACTTACGTGGAAGCGACCGTCAGCTTCTTCGTTCCTTGTTGGTGAACCAATGGTGATAACGTTAAGCCTCTAGCGCGCGCGCGACATGGACGGTGGCGGGGCGCGCCGTCACAGCGTCACACGCCACATTGCGGCCGCCACAAGCTTCGAGAAGTTGTTGAAGTTGTGAGCACTGGCAAAAGCGAACCACGCACATTGTTTGTTTGGGCTTGCCTGGCGACACGCCAACATTTGGGCATGTGCAGCTCGAGCAGCTTGAGCAGCAGCTCGGTGAACAGCTTGGTGAGCATCTTGAGCACCATCTTGGGCATCTTGACTGCTCGAGCAACGGCTGCTGCAGTTGCGTGCTCGCTAGCTAGCTAGCCGCACACTCCGGCCTCGCGCCGCAGTCAGCCGACAGCCCCAGCGACAGTCTTTCCCTGCGCCAGAGCCCCTGGCCGGCAAACTTCGCGGCCGCGGAGCTTCGGAAGTGCCTCGGTCTCGGCCCGAGCAAGCTCGGCGCCCGCACGCCTGTACCCGCGACTCACATCACATGACGCATGTGCGCCGACGCGAGGCAGCCTGGGCCTGCGCAAGCCAGGCCACGCTTGGCTCGCGCAGCCCAAACGCCGCCCGCCAGTGCGCTGTCGCGCTCGGGCGCTGTCGTGGGCCGCCGTCGCCGTGTCGTGCAAAACTCGTGCACTGCCGTGCCACTTCAGCCGCCGTGGCCGGCACGCGCCTACCCTAGGTGCGAGCAGGCGCGGCGCGTACCTCACGGCGCGGGCGCGACATCGCCTTCACCAAGGTTCACGCGCAAGGCTTGACGCGCGGCCGAGACCGCCGGCGACCCGAGTCAAGAGCGCGCTCGTGCCCGTCGACGCGTATGCTCATTGATCGCGCGCGGGAGCGGCGAGCTGGCGAGCGAGGGAGCTGAGCGCGCGAGCTGGCCTGCGTGTGACAGGGGCTGGTAGTACCTGAACTCCGGCGAGGGCCACAGCTTCCGTGGGGCCACAATGCAACGGGACGTGCGAGAGTTCACCGACTTCAAGGCGAGGGACGGCAAGAGGGGCGCGTACGATGGCGTGGTGGGCGTGGGCGTGACGCTGCTGGTGAAGCTGCCGCTGCTGCTGGCGGTGCTGCTGCCGGTGACGGTGGTGACGGGCGTAGGGGCCTGGGTCTGGGGCAAGCTGTGCGGGGCTCCCTCGAACAGCGACGGCGGCGCGGACGAGGACGCGTGGGCCGACGAGGAGTCGCCCAGTGCGGCCGAGCCGGCCGATGTGCGGCCCATGGCAACGCGCAAGTTTGACGTGGTCTTCCTGGGCGCGTCCGGGTTCACCGGCGGGCTGGCCGCGAGGTACATGGCGGGGAGCTACGCGCGCAGCGTCAAGTGGGCCATCGCAGGGCGCAACGTGGGGCGGCTCGAGGCGCTGCGGAGGGAGCTGGCCGAGATTGACAGCACGCTGGCCGCGCTGGACGTCCTGGTCGTCGACGTCACCGACGACAACAGTCTGGCCGCCATGTGCGCGCAGACGCGCGTGGTGGCCACGTCGGTGGGACCTTTTGCCAAGTACGGCACGGCCGTCGTGCGCCAGTGTGTGGCGCACGGGTGCGCCATGGTGGATACCACGGGCGAGGCTGCCTGGGTGCGCGCCAGCATCTACGAGTTCCTGGGCGACGCGCAGCACACCGGCGCGCGCATCGTAAACTTTTGCGGCCACGACTGCGTGCCTGCCGACCTGGCCGTGCTGCAGCTGCACGAGACGCTGCGCGAGGGCGACCCGGATGAGGAGCTCACACGTGTGGAACTCTTCGACGACGGCCGCGGCGCCATCTCCGGCGGCACGCTCGAGACCGTGCTGTACCACCGTTCGGGCTACGCGGCGCCGCGCGCGCCCTTCTCGCCGCTTGACATGGACCACGACGGCGAACGCGCCGACGTGCGCACAGTCAACCTGTCCAGGACTGCGCCCGGCTACTCTTCGCTCCGCAAGTCTTGGTATGTCCTCTTCTACCTCGCGGCCGTCAACATGGCCTGCGTGCGCCGCTCCAACGTCTTCAACCGCTACGGCGTGCATCTCGAGTACAAGGAGCAGCGCCAGCTGCCCTCCTTCTTCGCGGTTTTCGCCTGGGTCGTTGACACCATCATCCTGGGCTGCTTCCTGATGAACCCGCTGCTCCGCGAGCTCGCCTCGACCCTCGGCCTGCTGCCCTCGCCCGGCCAGGGCCCGTCCGAGGCCGAGATGGACCGCGGCTACTTGGTTGAGCGCGCCTATGGCTTCGGCAACCGCGGTTCCCAGGTCAGCCTGCAAATGTATTTCCCCACCGACACGCTGTACCGCCTCACGGCCAGCATGTTCGTCGAGTCGGCGCTCTGCTTCGTCTTCCACGAGAAGGAGGTGCAGGAACACGGCGGCTTTTACACGCCAGCCTCCGCCTTTGGCACCACGCTGCGCGACCGCTTGCTTGATGCCGGCATTTGCACCATCGAGACCCGCCACGATCTAGGCCCCGACAGCAAGCCGGCAACCCACGACCACCGCGTTGAGCCGCACGCCTCTTACTGATGTGATGATGTGAATGAACACTATAATAACGTAGCTCTTGTCTTTTCCTTCCTTTTCCCAACTGGGCGCTGGCTCAGCGTGGCTGACAGCGTGGCCAGTCGAACTCAACCGCGTCGAGCCGCACGCCTCCTCTGACTTCTTTCCGAAAAACGATGCACTGACAGAGCGCCCAAGAGCATTGCACATTGGAATCGCATACGTGGTGTAGTTTGTCTTGTACTTTACAGCTCGACGAGTCAAACTCAACCGCGTCGAGCCGCACGCCTCCTCTGACTTCTTTCCGAACGATGCACTGGCAGAGCGCCCAAGAGCATTGCACATTGGAATCGCATACGTGGTGTGGTTTGTCTTGTACTCTTACAGCTCGACATCATCGTCGTGGGCACCGCCGCCCTCTTCGCCAACGGGCGCCAACACGTCCAGTGCCACCGCCAGCGCCTTGTACTCGGTGAGCAGGTCCTCCACCTCCGCCAGCGTGAGAGAGCGCGCCGAGCGCTCGCGAAAGCGCAGCCGCGCGGACTTCCACGCCTGCACGGCGGCCGGCGTGGCGTCGACCCTGGCCGCCCCGGCCAGAAGCGCCAGGCCTCCGGCGGCCGCGCTTCCTCGGCCGAGGGCCTCGGGCGGTCGCACGGCGGCGCGCTCCAGCACGCGACGCTGGTCCTCGGTGCTGATGCCGGCCCAGCCAAAGGAGAAGGAGGCGTCCTCCTCCGCGCAGCGCGCGCAGTGCGCGCGAAGCGCATCAAAGTCCGCCTCTGAAAGCCCAGAAACCATCCGGCTTTCCATGTTCTCGACAAAGGCCGCAGCGCTGGCGAGCTGCGTGAAAAAGTAGCCAGCCTCGCCCTTGAGGCGCGCCGGGTTGCGGTAGCCGGCCACGTAGGTAATATTCGCGAGCAGGTCGCGCGGGTTCTCCTTGACCAACACGTAGATGAGCGCCGGCAGGAGGTCGTCAGCGCCCGGGAGGCGGCCGTCGCCCACCGCCACGCTCAGCAGGCTCGTGAGCATGCGGCACGCGTTCGTGACGCAAACAACCTTGTCGCGCGGGCTCTTGAAGTCGTTCATCTTGCGCAGCTCCGCACCCACCTGCTGCCAGAGCGCTGCGTTCTCTGGCGCAAAGTGCTCCTGCACGTCGAGGTGCTCGGGCCGCAGAAAGCTGAGGCTGCGAACGCGCGAGTGCAGCGCGGCGTCTGACGCGCGAGCGCTAAGGCTCGACTGGAAGACCGCCGCGTGCAGCTTGCCCAGGACGAACTTCTCCAGCGCCTCGCACTGGCCCACCCAGGCGTCCTCGCTGCTGCCCGCCCCACCGCCCAGCATGGGCTGCAACCGCATGCTCGCCTCAAGCCCGCGCATGGAGCGCTGGAAGTCGCGCGCCACCGCGTCGTCCTGGCCTGGCACCGCGTCGTCGGCAGCGCGCGAGGCGCCCTTGCCGCTGTCGGCCAGAGTCGCGGCCTCTCGCGCTTGAGCTGTGGTGCGCTGCACCACATTCTTGATGGACAGCACAAATCCCCCAATGCGTGGGTCCTTGAGCGACTGGATGAAGCTCGCGTACGTCGCTGGCCGTTCCGCGACCGTCGCCGTCGTCGACTTCGTTGTTGCCGCCTTGCGCGTCGCGTCTGCGCTTGCGTCGCTCTCAGTCAGCTCCAGCGCCGGCTCGGCCGCTGCCGGTTCCGCGGGCTGCGCCACCACTGCCGTGGCCCCGCTCCCGGGGCCGCGCAGCGAGCTGGTCCCGAGCACGACCGGGCCCGGCTGCGTTGACACGCGGTTCAGGAACTGCATAATCTGCTTCGTCACCGGGAACGCCAGCCCGGGCGGCAGCTCCGCCGCGTTCTCCATGCCGCGCTCATTCTCGTCGCCCGCCGTGGCGCCGCCGGCGGCCGCCGGCGTTGCGGTCACCGCGCCGGCCTTGCCGACCCCGGCGTCCGGTACGCGGAGCTCGCCATCACCCTCGCCCTCGGCCGCCTCCGCCGCCGCTGGCGAGGGCGCCCTGGCCGGCGTGGCGGCCGCGAAGCGCGCCGCGCCGGCCGCCCTCGCGCCGCTTAGGCTTTGCGCCAGCGGCTGCAGCGCCGCGAACGGGTCGAAGGTCGCGGCGGCGCCGTGCTCGTGCTCCCGGCGCGCGTCCGAGTCCGCCGCCATGGCCGCCGTGCTCATGGCGCGCGCGAGCGAGCGAGCGCGGGCGAGCAGGCGCGGACGAGCGAGCGCAGACGAGCGAGCGCGGACGAGCGTGCGCACGCCCCGCTGCCGCCCGCCGCCCCGCCGCGCGCCCCTGCTGCGCTGCGAGCCGGCGGCTCTCGACCGGGTACTGCTGCTGGTGAGTCGTGCCTCACCGTCGCTGCAGGCTGCACTGTGTCAACGTGTACGAGCAGGACTCGGACTCGGACTCGGACTCGGACTCGGACTCGGACTCGGACTCGGACTCGGACTCGGACTCGGACTCGGACTCGGACTCGGACTCGGACTCGGACTCGGACTCGGACTCGGACTCGGACTCGGACTCGGACTCGGACTCGGACTCGGACTCGGACTCGGACTCGGACTCGGACTCGGACTCGGACTCTTTGCACGCACGCATGCACGCAATTTCCGTCAGTCTCTCTCATCACTTCGCCAAGCTTCACCGATTTTCTGATCAGAACCCCACCAAAGAGCCCACCTCTTCAAATATCCCTCCGTCCCGAGTTTGTCCAAACGAGCAGCACGATTCTTGCGAATGAAATGAGGCTTCTGCAAGAAAATAAGAGCAAACGTGGCCTTTGATAAATTGTTACGGTTCGCGTGGGTCTCTACCGGAAGCATCACCAAGCTGGAACGGTCGTGCAATCACCAACTCACTCGAACGCGTGAAGTACATGAACCATCCCGCTCCGATCCCCCAGCACAACAAGGTCACCGAAACGGAGGGAAGCGAGCACGTCGGCGTCAGTGGTGAAGCCGACACCATCGCTCATCTTCACATGCGTACGACCTTCTATTGCCAACGGCACCGGGGTAGTCCGACTGAAGCTCTCAAGCGCACCGGAATCCAGCGCCTCGCCCGTCGCCGCGTTCCAGATCCGCACCGAATTGTCATGAGACCAGGCCACGATCCGGTCCCCTTGCACCGTCACGCTCTCAACCCTGCCAGAGTGACCCCCCAGCACAAGCTCCGGCTCGCCCGTTGCCGCGTTCCAGATTCGCACCGAACAGTCTGATGACCCGGACACGATCCGGTCCCCTTGCATCGCCACGCTCTTAACCACGCCAGAGTGGCCCTCCAGCACATGCTCCAGCTCGCCCGTCGCCGCGTTCCAGATCCGCACCGAACGGTCATCAGAGCCGGACACGATGCGATCCCCTTGCACCGCGACGCTCCGAACCGAGCCAGAGTGGCCCTCCAGCACATGCTCCAGCTCGCCCGTCGCCGCGTTCCAGATCCGCACCGAACAGTCTGCTGAGCCGGACACGATGCGATCCCCTTGCACCGCGACGCAACAAACCCAGCCAGAGTGACCCTCCAGCACATGCTCCAGGTCGCCCGTCGCCGCGTTCCAGATCCGCACCGAACAGTCTGAAGACCCGGACACGATCCGGTCCCCTTGCACCACCACGCTGGTCACATCTCTGGAGTGGCCCTCCAGCACATGCTCCAGCTCGCCCGTTGCCGCGTTCCAGATTCGCAAAGAACCGTCCTTCGACCCGGACACGATCCGGTCCCCTTGCACCAGCACGTTCCAGACCGTGTCAGAGTGGCCCTCCAGCACGTGTTCCAGCCCGCCCGCCGCCGTGTTCCAGATCCGCACCAAACGGTCATCACAGCCAGACACGACGCGGTCCGCTTGCACCACCACGCTCAGAACCGCGCCAGAGTGGCCCTCTAGCACATGGTCCAGCTCGCCCGTGGCCGCGTTCCAGATCCGCACGGAACGGTCGCTCGCGCCGGACACGACCCGGTCCCCTTGCACCGCGACGCTCTTCACCCAGCCAGAGTGGCCCTCCAGCACATGCTCCAGCTCGCCCGTCGCCGCGTTCCAGATCCGCACCGAACGGTCATCAGAGCCGGACACGATGCGATCCCCTTGCACCGCGACGCTCAGAACCCAGCCAGAGTGGCCCTCCAGCACATGCTCCAGCTTGCCCGTCGCCGCGTTCCAAATCCGCACCGAACGGTCAGCAGAGCCGACCCACATCGTACGGTCACCAGAGCCGGACACGATGCGATCCCCTTGCACCGCGACGCTCAGAACCGCGCCAGAGTGGCCCTCCAGCACATGCTCCAGCTCGCCCGTCGCCGCGTTCCAGATCCGCACCGAACGGTCACCAGAGCCGGACACGATGCGATCCCCTTGCACCGCGACGCTCCAAACCGCGTCAGAGTGGCCCTCCAGCACATGCTCCAGCTCGCCCGTCGCCGCGTTCCAGATCCGCACCGAACGGTCATCAGAGCCGGACACGATGCGATCCCCTTGCACCGCGACGCTCATAACCCAGCCAGAGTGGCCCTCCAGCACATGCTCCAGCTTGCCCGTCGCCGCGTTCCAAATCCGCACCGAACGGTCAGCAGAGCCGACCCACATCGTACGGTCACCAGAGCCGGACACGATGCGATCCCCTTGCACCGCGACGCTCAGAACCGCGCCAGAGTGGCCCTCCAGCACATGCTCCAGCTCGCCCGTCGCCGCGTTCCAGATCCGCACCGAACGGTCTGATGAGCCGGACACGATGCGATCCCCTTGCACCGCGACGCTCAGAACCGCGCCAGAGTGGCCCTCCAGCACCATCTGAAGTGGGCTGCGCGGGTGGGGGAGTGACGGGCGCACAGGTCGAAGCCATCTGTCGGGCACGTTGCCCTTCATGCTCTTGACGAGAGGGTGGTTGGGGTCCTGGAGGAGGCGTGCAAGCACTTGGGAGGCGAGTTCTTTGGGGTCCCAGCAGAGCGCGTTCATGGCCTTGCTGAGGAGTTGGGGCGTGTCGCTGTCCTCGGAGAACATAATGCCGACGTCGGTGCAGTCGCGGAGGAGCGAGCCGATGGCAGCACGGCGCTGGGCTGCTTCGTCGGTGCCGCCGGTGGATACGGGATACGGCTGCTTGCACCCAATTGAAGCTGTTGAGCACCCGTAAGGCCTTGGCAGACTGGCCGCAGCGCACGAGGTGGAAGACGACGTGCTTGAGCGCGAAGGGCTCATACTTGTGCTTGAAGAGCGTCGCCGCGAGCTGTGCCTCTGCGGCGTCGGCGTCGACAGCGAGATCCGATGCGGCGCGGGGTTCGTCGAGCAGGAAATCTGGCATCGACTTGTGGATGAAGCGCACCGTGTCGGCGTCCACGTCGAGCAGCTGGGCTGCCTTGCGCAGGATGGTGCGGGTGGCTCTGCTGTCGAGTCCCAGCACGTCCTCGACGAGGACGATGGGAAGCGGGTCTCTGGCCACGCACATGGCGCCCAGGAGCGCCTGGTAGCGATCTTCGTCGCCTTCGAACGGGCCCTCGAGGAGGCGTTCGAAGTACTCCTCGTACATGCCATCGAGGTTCCTGGGGAAGCTCTGCTCCAGAGCGTGCGCGCTCAGCAGCCTGGGGTCCTTGTCGTAAGTGTTCTTGATGTGGCGAAGCAGAAGGGCCGCGTAGAGGAAGAGGCCCTGCGTGCGCTCCAGCACCTTGGGCAGCGCCTCGTCCAGTGCTCTGGGCGTCGCCACATACGGGGCAAGGGTGGTGCGAAGGTAGCGGTCGACGTCCTCGAGGTTGCGCCGGTCGCTGAGCTCCAGCACGAGTGGCCTGTAGCGCTCGAGACTCTCCTTAATGGGGTCTTCGGGCCGCGACGACACGAGGAGGCCGAGCCAGTCGGGCGTGCTGCGCTCCCACTCGCGCTTGATGATCTGCAGGAGCTTCTTGCGCTGCTTGGGCGCTGCTTCGTCGAGCGCGTCGAGCGCGACGATGACCCGGCTAGGGGGGCGCGCGACGGCCTTGCACGGCTCGGCGATGATGCTCTTGAAGAGCGTCACGGGGTCGTCAATGTCCCGCGTGCTGGCGACGGTCTCGAGCAGCTTCTCCCGCAGGCCCGGCACCACTGCGGCCAGCTGGTTGGCGATGGACCGCAGGCAGACGAGCACGTCGTTGGCGCGCTCGTCGTCGTAGCGGAAGAAGTGCACGGCGCCGATCGTCCAGGCCTGCGGGGCGCCGGACGACACGAGGCGCCGGGAGACGCGCCGGAGCAGCGACTCGCGCCGGTCGGGCGCGCGCTCGAAG